>JAODAL010013193.1:0-92275 GCA_025379985.1 Phyllomedusa bahiana
TCCCCTTTTTGTAAGCTGTTTTTGGCCGCCAAAAAGAAAAAGGAAGCGTCGAAAAAAAAAGGGGGGCGTATTTAAAAAATTAGCCAGGTTTTAACCCCAAATTTTCGGTGATCTAAAAAATTTCCCATAACCCTAAAACCGTTTCCATTTAAAATTTGGGCGTAATAATCGGTAACACTTTTCCTGAGGGATATCAATTTCCAAAATCCCTTTCTATAAGGGCAAAGAATATTTTTCCCGCGTGGACTTTCGAAAATTTTTTCCAAACTCCCAGAAAAGGTTTTCCCCAACCCTTTCATCTTTCCAGATGTCAGCGAAAGACAATGCTCAAGCGCAAAGAATTTAAACTTTTTTTACAAAAAATTTTTAGAGAGAAACAAATGAAAACAATGGGGGTTTTCCCCCTTTAAACTAATTATTATTTAAAGATTTTCCGTTTTAAAATGCAACACCCCAGAAAAGCAAAAATCACTGCTGAAGAAAATGGGGATCTCCTCTCATCCTCTTTAGATCCAAGCCCAGTCCGCCAAAAAAAAAATCAAAGGGCCCAGTCATAACACCCCCATGGGCTGAAAAAATTCTTTTTAAAATTAAGGCCCAAAAAAACTCTAGAAATTTATTTTCATGGGATCCTTTAATGTCTTTTTAAACTATACCCTTTAAAAGTCCGGTGTGCCCTCTGTTGAAAAATTTTGATGACCCCCCAAAGGGTTTTAAGGGAGGCTTGCCCCCCGTGTTTTTTTTTTTCAGGGAAAATTTTAATCCTCATGTTTGCTTGTTTATTTTTTCTCTTTTCCTTTTCCTTTTCCCTTTTTTTTTTTTAAATTTTCCCCCGGGGGAAAACACGCTTAGTAAGGGGATTCAAACAACTTTTTTTTAAAATGCTTAAACCTTATTCCCCCTATTCCCGATTCCAATCGGGAGCTCAGAAACATTTTTTTTTACCCTCAATATGGGCTCTTAAAATAAAGTACTTAAATGTTGATGGGTTTTTAATTCCCCCGGTTTTACGGCCCTTCCAAGTAATGGAGGGACGCTTTTTAAATCCAATGCAGAGATTACCTGTATCCCGGTGACTCATTTAAACTCCTGCTAAAGCCCTTAGGGGTAAAAAAAAAAGTCCTGTTGCCCTATTTAAAAGGGTAAATGCACCAAAATAAAAAAACTGGTGTTGCTATCCCTTTAAATTAAAAAGCTCCTTTTCTTCCTTTTATATTGATACTATTCTAAATCCTGAATTTGGGAGATTTTATTATTCTAAATTTTTGAAAATTAAAATCCCCAAAATTTTTAAAACCCTTGGGATCCCTAAGCCCCCCAAATACAAACAACCTTCCCTTTTTTAAAAAAAAGGCTCTCCAATTTCTAGGAACATGAGGAGGGGAAGGGCCCTTTAATTTGTTTGGGGACTTTAACTCCAAACATTAAAAAAAGGAGCTTGATTGGGTCCCACCCCGTAACTTTCCCACCCCCTCAGGACCTTTTAATCCCTGGGTGTTTGGGAAAAAGATTTTCCACGATAATGGAGATACATTCACACCCCAAAAGGGGTTTTTACCTTTTATTTAACCCTAAAATCGGGTTTATCACGTTTAGACTTTTTTTTTAGTAAACAAGGGGGCATGTTTAGGGGGCAGGGTCCAACTCAGGGGGGGGGGCAAAGGGGGGGGCTTTACCGGGGGCAGGGGGGCCCCGGGCCAAAAAGCCCTTTTTGGTAGGTTAAAACCCTACACGCGCCCAAAAACCTTTTAAAGTTGGGGATTAAACCCAAATTCCTGCTAAAAACCATTTAAAAGTCCAGTTTATTAAAATCAAAGTTACCCGGAAAATTTTTCGCCCTTTAAATTTTTTTTTGTGCCTCCCTTCCACTCTGTGGTGGGGCCCCTAAAAGGGTAAATACGTTGGGAAACATTAGGGCCCAAATTTCAAACTAAAAAAAAAAGAGATCCCCCAATCCAAACTAAATCTAACCTTGATATAAAAAAGGCGGAACGAATTCAAAACAAATCCAAACTCCTGCTTTCCCCAAAAATCCTTTTTTTAACCTCAAAAAACCAAATTTTGGGTTTCCCTCTATTTTTCCCGTATGAGCCCCAAATTTAAAAAAAATGAAATGGAGGGTTAAACGTAAGGGCATAGAGCAGGGAAAAACTGGCCAAAAGAAAACCCAAAAGTTTCCATGCAAAAACAGAAATTTCCCCCCTTTCCCCCTGAAACCCGGAGCAAAAAATTTAAAAAACCTATTGATATTACAAATAGGTTTGTGATTTCTACTCCCCAGTTATAAATTTCAGAAAAGCAAAAAATCCCCCCCCATCTTAGTGATGATATTAATAAAATTTCTATGTCTCCTTTAAACCCTTCCCTTTTCCCAGATCAATCTTTCCCCTAAACTCTTATATATGCCCATTTCTTCGATTTGGGGTTCAAAAAAACTATAATTTCAAATTTCCAAATCAAAAAAATCTCCTGGCCCAGATGGTTTAAAAAATGAATAATACCAGGTTTTCTCAGCCCTCCCCGGGCCCCCCCACCTAAATAAATTTGTTAAAGATATGCCTCCCCTGCAACCCCTCTTCCAGGAAATCCTATCTGCCCCCCCTTTTCACGAAACCCGCCCGGTAAACCCCCCGATCCCCCGCAAAATTCCAGACCCATTTCCCTGTTTTAATACAGAAACCCAAAAACATCTAAATAATACCCACTCGTCAATAAAACAATCCAAACCCCAAACTCATACATTGACCCGGAAGGGTTCATCCTCGGGAAAAACAGGCCCGAGAAAGTACTGGGCGTTTCTTTAGACTTTCCCCAAAATTTCTAGCTCTTAATTTTGGGGATATTGCTTTCCTTTTCATTAAAATGCAAGAAAGCCCCTTTTACCGAGTCAATTGGCATTTTCTTAAATTAGTTTGATAAATTTTTGGGGTTCTCAGGTTTTATTTTTGACGGGGTCCTTCTTTTATACCCACCCCCCAGCAAAACCTTTTTCTCCTCAATTTTTAAAAAAACCCAAAAAACACAAACAGGGGTTTTCCCACTCTCTCCTTTTTTTTTGTACCTGTATGGAAACCCTAGCAGAAAAACCATTGTATTTTAAAACCCCCAATCTCCGGGGAACTTTCCAAAACCCTAAACCCCTCACAAAATTAATCTCTAAAGGCGGGATGACGTGTGCTAATTTAAACCCCTAACCCTGGGAGAATCTATTGCAGAAAAAAAATGAAAACCCTTTTTGATCCCATTCCCCATCCCTAAACCTACTACAAATTTAAAAAAACGTAAATTTTTTGTTTTTTTTTCCCTTGACGAACCCCCCCTTTTTCAGTTATCCCGCTCTTGCACCCCTTTGGTTTCACGTTCGCTTCAGGGTTATGTTGACTATCAGGCATTAAAGGTTTAAACCCTTTCCCTGAGGCAGACCGGGACTTAAACTATAAAGGCCTATATAATACTTTTGAAAACCTTTACGTACCAAAACCTTTTCCCCCCTAAAAACCCTTTTTTGGATTGCCCGGGGTTAAAACGTTATTAAAAAAGGCTTGTTATACATTTCTCTAAAACCTTTCCCGGGGCGTCCCCCACCTAAATTTCCCCCCACTTGGGAATTCATAAACTCCAAAACCCCTTTTCATAAATTAATTTGGGGGGGTGGGGGAAAAGGGGGGAAAAAAGGGTAATTTTTTGGGGGGGGGGGTCCCAAGGGAAAATGGAGGCTTCCTGCCTAATCAATGCCAAAATTTTTACAGCTTTTTCCCCGCAAAGAAGCAAGCAAATTTTTTGGAAAACCTTCCCACTCCCCCCGATATGGGGATCGCTTTTAAATCCACCTCCTTTACTCCCTGCCCCGTCCTTTCAAAACCCTTTAAAACATTTTTATGGAACCCCACTTCCATCATCTCCTCTTTCAATCCCCTTTTGATCTTTTTTTAAAAAATGGTCCCAACCCCTAGTTTTTTTCTAATTCATGGTTAAAAAACTGAAGAAAGCCCGGGTTTTCCCACGAAAACACTTTTTCTGGGGTTGGAACACAGACTTCAATTTCACAAATTGGAAAGGGGTTTTAATAAAACATTTTTAGCCCAACTCTCTTTCTTGATCTCTTTCCCCAACTTAAATCCTTTTCCTAAGGCAGTATTTTTTTTAGACTTACGCTCAGACACCCATTAAAAATTTGATTTCTTAGCCTGCCACCGATACTCCCAAATCTTTTTCCAGTAATTTTTAGAGGCTAAAAAAAAGGGTTTTACAAAGGGCTTTCTATAGTTTTTTCAATGCTAATTTTTTTAACCCCACTTCCAAATTTCCCCCCTGGTTTAAATGGGAAAAGGGAAAATTTGTAAACACTTTACTTTAAAAAAATGGTTTCACCCTAACACCTCTCTTTTCGAGCTCCCTTTAAAAGTGGGGGAAACATAAAGAAACTATGAGGGGAAAATCCTCTACGCTGGGATCACCCCCATCCAGATTATCACCATGTATTCCAATGTTCCAAAACCCCCTGGGTGGAAAACTATCGGGCAACCATGCTGCATGTTTGGTGGGCGCCCTAAAATTAAAAAACTTTGGAAATTGGTTTCCCGTCGATTTTGAGGTTACTAGCCTTGAAGTATCTCCCGACCCCAGAATAAACCGTTTTTAGATATGGTTTTAGATGATATTCCCCACTCCCTTCTTTCAGTTACTTTTACATACTTATCTCAGCTAGAATAGAATAGCCCAATTTTGGAAGGGCTTAAAAAAATTTAAACTCTCCTTGTTGTTTGACGTGTTAAAATTTAACCCCCCAGTGAAAAACCCAAAAAGGGTAGTTCCCCCAAAACTTTGCAGCAAAAAACTTTGTTATTGGGGTCCCCCGGGTTTACCTCAAAAAATTCACACCCCCACCCTTCTGTTTAGTATCTGCTATACCTTATAAAAAACTCTTTTGAAGTGAAATTTTAAATTTCCCTCTCCCCATCCCCCTGGAATTTTTCCACTTCCTATTTTTTTGGGGGTTTAATTGGTACCCATTTTTTTTGGTTTTCATTACTCTAACCTTTTTTGAGGGCCTCCTTTTTATTTTGCAAATTTTTTTCAATTTGGTTTGGTTTTTAAATAGCCTTTATTGTTAAAATTTGTCCGTATCCCTTTTATTACTTAAAAACTCAAGTAACCCCGTATTATCCATCAAAATGTAAATTCCCAAAATCCGGGAAATTCACCCAAAATTTTAAAATAATAAGCCCAAAGAAGTTTTTGGACAGATGTTTTTTTTAAAAATTTTCCATAAAAAAACAATTTTGGATGTTTTTTTTGGGGGTGCTTTGAAGTTTTTAAAGCAATTTAGTATATACAAACCCCAAAAGGGATTTCTGGGCCCTGTTTCCTCCCAAACAGGGTTTTTTGCTTTTTAAATTTTTTATTCTTTTTGACCCAAATTTATTTATTGTAGTAAATGTAAAATGCTTTAAAAGGGAGAAAACCCCAGCCCATTCCAAGGGAAAAACCCGCGTCCCCTTCAATTTCTCTGCTCAGATAGACACATTCAACTAAAGGGTTTTGTTTGGAGCTGTTAAAAGGGTTCAATGCTGCACTTTTCCGACCCGCAATCAGGGATTTAAATCAGGAGTTTTTCAAATTTGGGCCGCGTCCCCCCAGAAAGCCCCCGGCGCCCCTTGCTCCCCCTTCCCTGTTATGGCACCGAAAATGGGATCCCTGCAAACCCACTGGGGATTCGAAAAACGTTGAGGCGCCGGGTTTTTTCCAGAAAACATGGGCAAATTCCCGGGTCATTTCCCTGTACCCCCTTGTGCCCAATTTGCCATTTTCCCTCCACAATATCATGGGACTTGTTAGTGTTACAAGGTCTCAGGTGTGAATGGGGAAATTCAATATGGCACCTCATGACAAAGAACTGTATGAGGATCTGAAAAATAAAATAGTTGCTCTACATAAAGATGGTCTAGGCTATAAGAAGTCTGTCAATATCCTGAAACTGAGCTGCAGCAAGGTGAACAAGAACATACAGTGGTTTAACAGGATATGTTCCACTCAGAACAGGCCTCGTCATGGTTGACCAAAGATGTTGAGTGCACGTACTCAGCATCATATCAAGAGATTATTGTTTCAAAATAGTCATATGAGTGCTGCCAGCATTGCTGCAGAGGTTAAAGGGTTGGGGGGTCAGCCTGTCAGTGCTCAGATCATACACCGCACACTGTATCAAATTGGTCTGCATGGCTTTCATCCCAGAAGGAAGCCTCTTCTAAAGATGATGCACAAGAAAGTCCTCAAATAGTTTGCTGAAGATAAGCAGACTAAGGACTTCGACTACTGGAACCCTGTCCTGTGGTCTAATGAGACCAAGGTAAACTTATTTGGTTCAGGTGGTGTCAAGAGTGTGTCGCGACAACCAGACAAGGAGTACAAAGACAAATGTTTCTTGCCTACGATGAGAGTGATATGGTTTGGGGCAGTTCATTGAAGAAACCATGAAAACCAACATGTACTGTGACATACTGAAGCAGAACATGATCCCCTCTGAAACTTTGATGCAGAGCAGTATTCCAACATGATGATGACCATTAATACACCTCCAAGATGACCACTGCCTTGCTATAGAAAATGAGGGTAAAAGTGCTGGACTGGTCAAGCATGTCATCAGACCTAAACTCTATTGAGCATCTGTAGGGTATCTTTAAACAGAGGGTTGAGGAACTCAAGGTCTCTATCCACCAGCTCCATGCTGCAATTATAGAGGAGTAGAAGAGGATTCCAATGGCTGCAACCTGTAAATCTCCAGTGAACTCTATGTCCTAGAGAGTTAAGACAGTGCTGGAAAATAATGGTGACCGCACAAAATCTTGACCACATAAGTAAGCTAACAGGGGAAAAATATTTGAAGAAGAAAGAAGGAAGGAGAGCAGAGTTACCTATGTGGCAGGAGCGATAAGGAGACGGGAACAGTCGCGCTCTGTAGTGTGTTGTGTGCAGCCGGCATCTGACAGGAGGGAGCCATCATGTGGAGGAATTAAGGGCGAATGCATGGGAAAGCCGTGTATGGACTGTAAACAGCGGAGCAAGTTATGGAGCGATGTCAAAGAAAAGGAAAAGAGAAAAAAGTAGACAGAATAAGGTCTAATAATAGGAAACATGTGTAGAGAAGAAAGAGGTGGAACTGGAATAGCTAGATAGAAAGAGTGAGAGAAATAGGGAAAATATAGTGAAAGCAAATAAAATGAGTATATGGAAAGAGGGTATGATGAATTAACTGTGAGAATAAGTGTAAATGAAGCAAAATAGTGGGAAGAGGGAATAAAAAAGAAGGGGAAATAGAAGTGGAATAGAATATACAGTTGTGAATGTAGGGGTACATAAAAATAAATATGGAGTAAAATAAGGATAAGGGACAGCTATAGTAGTAGGGAAAATGGGGAAACAGAAGAGTAAGAAGAGGGGAAAACAGAATATCAATAATATGGAAGAAGAGAATAAAAGTAGGGGAATGAGGTGTTACTCATCCACAGAAGATGAATGTCTATGTTATCTAGTCTGTAGGAGAAAAAAAGAAAAATACAGTATTGTCACAATCCGGCGGTGTCAGTATACACTGATCCATCGATCGTCGGTATGTGGTGGATCCTCAGTGATCACCATGGGCAAGATGGTACAGGTTGTGACAGCCATGATGACAGCCATGATGACAGCCAAAGTGCAGGACAGGACACTGGTAGCCATGACAGGTCACAAGAGGTGTAGCTGAAGACAGTTAAGTGGGTAACGGACTGGTACAGCAGCAGATATACAACAGATCGAGAGGACTGGTGCAGCGAGAGGTAACAGCAGGTAACGTACTGGTAGTGTGCAGGTAATGCAGGTTACAGCAGAAATACAGCAGCCAGGGGTCAAGCCCTATGTAGTAGACAACATAACAATGAACTAATTCTGGAGCAAGGGCAGGAAGTTTCTTTTATGCACAGAGGTCACAGGTCAATTGGCAAGTAATAGGGAACTGTCACAGCAGAAGCGAAAGGAGCTGGGACAGGTAAGTAAGCAGAAGCAGCAGAGACCGCCGGAGCAGTGGGGACACTGCCATGACTGTGGCTCAGCACGGGAGCCGCAGCACGGACTGTGACAGTACTATCCCTCTTAAACCCTCCCAAGCCCAGTACCCCAAAAAGTCCCTTGGGTAACCACCTCCTCCTTGATATCCCAAGAACTCTCTTCAGAGGCAATGTCAGACAAATCCCAGCTAACTTCATGGACTTGGGGAACTGAAATTAGCTCAGCAGAGATGGTAGGCAGGGGGAGAGATGGTGGGAATCAGAGGTGACTTGAGAGTGCAAAGGATCTTCTTAATCTTGTGGCTCCACAGCTGGCAGAAGAGATGCTACAGGCAGGGCAATGGGTGGGCAGGATTGCTCCGGATTGGCAGAGTTCAGGCAGTAAGAGTGGCATTGCTGGCCCTATTGGACAACTTCACCAGTTTTCCAGTCAAATGACAGGCCGTGACACTGGAACCATGGAACACCAAGCAGGAACAAAGCAGAAGAACTGGGCAAGATGTAGAAACAGTTTTCCTCTCTGTGGGAACTTCCGACTTGGAAAGACATGGGTTTTGTACAGAACTGAACAGGCTCCTTCAGAATCTCCCCGTTGATTGATGAGAAATGCAGGGGCTTCTCCAGATGGAAGACAGGCAGGCAGAAATTCTCCAGTAGAGGTGGGTGGATGAAGTTCTCAGAAGAACCGGAGTCCAGAAGAGCAGAGACTTGGAACTTGGAGCCAGAAGAAAAACTAAGAGTGACCAGTGTGGTCAAATGAGGAGCAGAAGCATCATTACTCAGTGTCACCTCACTCACAAAACTTTGCCACTTGAATTTCCGGGGTGTAGCCGGACGAACTGGGCAGTTCTTCAGGTAATTCTTAGTACCACCACAGTACAAGCACAGGTTTAAGCTGCGTCGGTAAGTGTGTTCTTCCAGGATTGGGTGAATATGGTTCACCTCCATGGGTTCAACTTGGGGGAACGCTGGTGCCTGGAGAGGTAGAATAGGAAATTACAGTACATGGTGCAGAGTCTTACGAGGCTGCTAGGACGCTGGCTGCTGGCGAAGATCAAGCTCTCATTCTACGAAGTGGATATCAATCTAGACAGCCAGAGTGATGAGGTCGTCCAGGGTGTAAGTAGGTCATGACCCGCATCCATCAAGGCCCCCCAGAAGGCTGCGATGAGGGCCTCCTTGTTCCACGCAAGTTCTGAGGCCAATGTGCAGAACTGAATGGCATACTGGCCCACGGTAGAGTTGCCTTGACAGAAACGGAGAAAAGTTGATGCAGTGGAGGTGTTGCACCCAGGTTGCTTGAAGATTTTTCAGAAGGTACTCAGGAATTCATGGAGGTCCTCTGTCAGCCAATCCTCTCTCTCCCAGAGGCCAAGGCTACATCTGAGAGAAGGCTGATGATAAATTCCACTTTGGCTCTGTCGGAAATTGGTGAGCTAGGACCTCAAAATGGATGGTACATTGGTTGAGGAACCATGACACGTATGTGGATCTACGAAGTAACAGGCAAGCAAAGGCAAGTGTAGGCTGGGACTTGTCATGGCAATGGGAGTTAGAGTTACAGCAGGTAGCGGAGCAGGTGTAAGTTCCAGTGCAGACACAACTTCATCCAGACAGGTGGTAATGGTCTGTAGCCACAGAGGATGGGTCACAGACAGCCACAGAGGATGGGTGAGAGCAGGAGCGATTTTCATTGAGTAGGAACTGCCAGCGGACGCCACCACAGCAGAAGCGACAGGAGCTGGGACAGGTAAGTAAGCAGAAGCAGATGATACCGCCACAGCAGTTGGGACATGCGGCGTAGACCGTGACAAGTATAAATACACTATACAACATACAGTAAAAAAAAGGAAGTACACGATAAAACACAAAGGACGAAAACATGAGGGATGATACAAGAAATGATAGATGAAAACTGCATATCATACTCTCGGTTCAGTCCCAATGGTTCAAGTGTCTTCAGAGTATGTATCCAAAACATTTCTAGCTTTAGCAAGAGAGCTGTGTGATTTCCTCCTCTGCAGGGTAATGGGACGTGGTCAATCACTTGAAAACGAAGTTGGGAACTCTGGTGTCCATATTCATGACAGTAAGCATGAATGGTTAGCATCAGTTCATGACTCTGGATTGTAGACTTCCACTTCCTCCACCAATAGCTTCTTTGGAAGAACCCATGCAACTGGACAGAGCCCGCGCTGACACAACAAGAATGGTCCCGTCAATGACAACAGAATCGTTGCCTCTACTGCACCAGTTCTGAACACTTCCATATGAACTATCCATTGCATCTTAAAAGCTCTTACACCTAGGCTATGTAGGAGAGGCATCCCTAGGTGTGAACACTACCTTTCTATGTCTGAAAATACCAGTCAACATCTACACAGACCATAAAAATCTACTTGATGTCCAGACGGCCCAGGGTCTAAATCCTCAGCAAGCCAGATGGTCCCTTTTGTTTTCTAGATTCAATTTCCTGATCCACTTCAGATCTGCTGAAAATAATGTCAAGGCTAATGCCCTCTCCCATGCTTCTGATGTAGTATGCCTGGAATTCATGCCTCAGTATATTATTCCTCCTAAACGCCTGAACTCCGAAGCATCCATTGATCACCTAGTTAAATATTTGTGTGTCCAGCACTTAGGAAAAAGATTTTGAAGTGGAGACATTGCTCTAAGGTGGCTTGGCACCCAGGAGTTCAAAAGTCATGCCTACTCATAGCCCATTACTATTGGTGGCCAAATCTTGTTACAGATGTCAAGGACATCTGAATCATTGAATCATGTGCTACCTGTGCCCACAATAAGTCCTCCCATCTCAAACCTGCTGGACTTCTGCAGCCTCTGCCTATTCTGCATGTCCTTTGGAACAAAATTGCCATGGACTTTATCACAGATCTACCACACTCCTTGAACAACACAGTCATTTGGGCAGTTACAGATCAATTCTCAAAAATGTATCACTTCATGTCATTACCCGTTCTTCCTTCTGCTCCCAAATGTTCTAGTCTCTTCTTTCTACATATATTTCTTCTGCATGGACCTCCCCAGCACATCTTCTCAGATTGAGGGGACCAGTTTGTGTCTAAATTCTGGCGTTCTTTCTGCTCTCATCTGCAGGTGAAACTGGACTTTTCATCAGCATACCATCCAGACGAATAGCCAGGTTGAAAGGGTAAACCAGGTTCTGGACAATTACTTGCACCACTTTGTCTCTGCATGTCAAGATGACTGGGTCAGCCTTCTATCCTGGGCAGAATGCTCCCATAACCACCTGGATTCTTACTCTGCTGGTGCTTCTCCCTTCTATATAGTTTATGGCCAGAATCCTTGTCTTCCCCCTTCACAAAAGACGTCCCTGCTATGGATGTTCAAGTCCAGGACTTTATGACTACTTGGTGGAGGCGCGACACTTCCTTCAACAAGCAGTTTCCCGCATGAAGAGTCAAGCCAATAAAAAGGGAAGACCACCTCCAATCTTTGTCTCAGGAGATAAGGTGTGGCTATCCACAAAGTACATATGGCTGAAGATTCCCCATTATAAGCTGGGTCCACGTTTCTTAGGTCCTTTGGAAATATTGCAGTGGATTAACCCAGTGGCCTATAAACTCCGCACATCTCCCTCCTCAAACTATTTGTTCTCAACAGCTTCTCCCGAAATGTCGCTTCTCTATCCCCTAAAGTTAATTCCAGTGATGTCTTTGAAGTAAAAGAGATTCTGTCCGAGACTATTAGAGGGAAGTGGTAATGTCTTGTGGACTGGAAGAGGAATGGGCCAGAAGAGAGGTCCTGGGAACTGGAAGGCAACATTCTTGACTGGGACCTCATGATAAAATTACAAGTGTCTCTCCCCCTGTCGCTCTAGACATGTGTAGTGTCACAACCTGCATGTTGGGCCATGTGCACACTCATAACTGTATGTCCCGTGCCGACCAATGTGAATGTCACCGTTTTCTAGGGCATGCACATGCCGGCTCTGTAAAATTTAAAGGGCCAGGGTGTCAGTGATTCGTTATCCCCAGGCGTAATTTAGTCCTGCCTCTTCCCCTTACCCCTTGCTGGATCTATGTGCCCTTGTTGCCTTAGAGAAAGCGTTTCTTGTGTGTCTGCCTCTACCATGTTCCTGACTTCCTGCCTCCAATCCTTGACTATACTTTGCCTGGGTTTGCCCTGACCTTCCTACCTGTCCCCCGAGCCTATCATATGAATCTGTACCTTGCTACACGTCGGCCACCACCACAAGCAAATCGCATCAGGGGTAGCGAACTGGGGATCTCTTGTCGCAGCAATCCCAACCACCTTGCAGCAGTCTCTGATGAAAACCAGAGGCCCCTTAGACTCGCCTCCTTGATGTGGGGGACTTGCTATCCACAGCCGTTACAATAGATTACAAAGTTCGACTTAGAAGTAAAAAACTCTCTGATAGGATATTGTTTACCTGCACAGGGATGGGTAAAGAAACCTCCTCTGGTGACCGTAGAGCATTAAACACAATGTGGGCAGAGAAATGTTCCTTTTCATTGAGTATCCAAGAAGCTTTGTCTGCTGATACAAGGTTATATTTGCAATTTCTATTATACTGGAATTCAGAATTATTAGGATAGGCCTTAGAGAGTAATGGTCAATATCTTTTCATCGTCTTTTTTATTTTGGTTTAAAAGGGATGGTATTTCTGAATGAGAGGGATATGGTTGGGAAGAGTAGTGGTATGGTTGCAGTGGTTGGAAGGATCGTTGTTGGATAGGAGTAGGGGAGAAAAACAGTTAGCCATATCCTGTAGGCGACTCTGACGGGAGTGATCTGTCTGAACTGTGAGTGAGGGAAGACTTTTTTGTACTGGAAGAATGATTACTGGAGAAGTTAAGTAAGCTATTTATGCCTGTAAGTTTGGTGTAAAAGTCTGAGGTAAGTGTTTCCCTGTGATTTTTGTAAAAATAAGGGTGTCCAGGAAATTAATGTATTCGGTGATGTGATGTATGGTGAAATGAAGCTCATGGAATATTGAGTTGATAGTTGTATGACAGGTAAATAGTAGGGTGTCAAATGGGTCCCCACAGATACAAAAAGATTAATCCATATAGCGTAGTCATGTGATGGAATGTTGCATAAAAAATGTCTATTATATATATGGTCGTTCGTTCTTAAAATAGATATCTGTGTATCCTCTTTTTAGCCTAAACTAACCAAATTTTTATGCTGTTTACAAGCACAAGTGAAAGTGAAAAACTAGGTCTGTGTGCATATGGTTAACTATAGTGATGTGTTATTAATTGTCATAAGAACACTTGACCACACTTATCCAAGTATTGTTTTATGGTGTTGGTCTTTTGAAAAAAAAAAAAAAGGGTTCTTTTTCCTCTTTTTTTTTGTTGTTGTTGTTGTTGTTACAGGTACATACCCGCCCAAAGCTTTGGGACAAGAGCAACCCTGGCTACAGCAACCAGATCCTAAAGAACAAGTCATGGACATCCATCTGTGAGGTGCTGTACCCGGGGAACTAGAGTGGGTACAATGACCGAAAGCAGGGGCTCATCTGTAAGTTAATTTTTATATTTCTATTTTTGTCATATCGGTTTTCAAGCTGATGTGAATTGACTTTTTTTTACACTGGTCTTCCTGCATTCCCTATTCCAACGTCTGTCACTTCAAAACGTCAGTTCCAAAAGGTGACTTCAGGTCTGTGGCCACATGTAGTCACAGCATTGATGTCCCCTTTTACAACTGACAGCTTGTGGTGACAGGCGATGCAATAGGTAATGCGGGAAGGCCAGAATTAAAAAGTCACTTGTCAATCACCTTTAAATTAAACCTACTATAATTTCTTCCACAGTTGATGTGATGAAATGTTGGAAGAGCATGCGTGAACACTTCATCAAGAGGCACTGTGAAGTGGGGCCTCTCCCTCGGCCGAAGATCACCTACCAGGACGAGATTATGTTCATCCTGTCTTAGCGGGATCTCCAGCCTTAATTATTAACTAAGTTACTAGAAATGTCTCTATCCCATAAAAATATTAATATTAGTATTAATATTAGCATTCATATTTTTTTTTATCCCTAGCTCAACAGGCAAAGCCCGGAGTTCCCCCAAGAGAGGGTGTATATCACCTGAGGGTGAGGGACCCATCCCCTTTGCGGTTGCCTCTGCCACAAAAGAAGCGGTGGGGGTAGATAAAGACCTGATGGGACATTCAGAGGTAGGGTATACCTTCGGTGAGGAGACATCTGGGGGTAGCAGCATCTACTGCTGCTGCCACCCCAGAGCTCACCCCCACATCGTGACCCGATTCCCACCCATGCACCTCTTCCAATGTCAGGGTGAGTGAAATAACCCGCTTTAGCAGGGACAGAGATAGGGAAGGTGAATCGGAAACTCTGTCTTTCATACAGCGGGTCGCCGACGAGGACGATTAGGACCATTTTGGGAGACACATCACAGGTCACTGTTGCCACCTCACTCACGATTATCTGGATGACTTCAAGATCTATTGTCACACCAAGGCGACAGTTTTTCACTCACCCAACCCCCTGGCGGAGATTGGTCTCAACCAATAATGTATCTAACACCCTCCACCACCACCTCAACCTCCACAATCCTTCCTCAGCAACCTCCCCTACCTACTATATATATATATATGTTTATATATTTATACATCTATCACGGTACTTACCATCGCAGGCAAAAAATGCCAATGCAAAAAATAGTCCGCTCACCCTTGGTGTCCAGTATGAAATGCTCAGTAGCCCTTTGTGTGTGTGAAGCGCAGGTGAAGCTTCTTTCAAATAGACAGAGAAATAAATGTAGTTGTACTAGCTGCACGTTCACACAGGATAATTGTGATTTAAATCAAATCTTCTTTATTTGAAAAATTCAAGCATAGAATTTCGTCATAGATAGAATGTATCACGAACCAACATGTAAAGCACTGTTGTGTATGTTTGGGTTGGTTACACGCTGACGCGTTTCAGAAAGAAGTTTTCCTTAGTCATAGCTGTTAATCAGGTTATAATGTGACTTAATATAGAACCATTAAGCCTGCCGTAGCTGTATCTCCACCCGCTCCTGGGAGGGGGAAGGGAGAGGAGAAAATGACGGCTCTATTTAAAATTGCAATCCCATATAAACATTAAATGCCGCCAGATCATATCACATGTCTCCACCATGATGTTGCTGACAGTGGTCTACCCCACATGGAACTTCAGGTGCAATGACGCGTAGCTCTCACCAGTTGCCAAAAACCAAGGTTAAAAAAAGAAAAATAAACAAAGGTACACAGAATATTGTGATCACTAAACAAGAAGGTTACATGGGATCAATTTAACCTAGAAATCAAGTAATAAAAAAAAGATATGTACAGTAAAGTATTTAGCAATATGTCCATAGGAATGATGGCTGACCACATCACAGTACCCTGCCTGCAGAGGTGTGGACCCACAATCTCAACCAGTCTGTCAAATGCTGGAATTGTCATTCTCACAAAGTTATTAAATTTGTCTGGAAAGCTATACCAAGCAATTATTTTATTAATAATCAACATTATGTAAAAATGACAATGAGTCAAAACCACATCTATATTAAACCTAAAAAAAAGTATAAACATATTACCTTCTTAGCACTGCATATAATTGATCAATGTGGTGTCTGCTGTATCTCAGTTCATTGATTGGATGGACCCAGTAGCGACGCCTTTCTGCAGCTTATATGGGCAATAAACCTCATATGATAACGAAATAAGAAGATAATTTAAAATAAGACCAAAGTAAGATATAAAAACCCTTCTACGCTGAATCAGGATGTTATGTGCCGCTGCCACCAAAACTCCCAATTCTCTTTGGTGCAATCTGATCTGTGGAAGCTCAGGCTGCTGATCCTCATTGCTACTGGTGCTTGATGCTGCAGTGGTTAATGCATGACTCATTTTGTACAATTTTTTAAAAAGGAGTCTTGAGCACAAAAAATCAATGTCTTGCTGATAAAAGTCCAAGAGGGCCACTGGAATCTCAGGGAGTAACCACTGGGTGGAGATAAAAAAAAATCAGGAATACATTTGCACCTAGTACACTTTTCTGCTTGAAAAATCATCCAAAAACTGCTGTGGAAACCTGAACAAAATCAGTGACAAGAAACGATCAAAATACCAAAACCGCCAAAAAATGATTGGTTTTGTATAAAAAAAAAAAAAACAAAAGCCAGTTGTAATGGATGATTCTGCTGAAGTCAAAACCGAGCAGATTTTGTCCTTCGCCATGTGAACGCACCCTTAATTGGTATCAAGTAAAACTGAACATGTTGTACCAGCTAGGGGAGTGAATATTTTCTCCAGTAGGATTGGGAGTGGTGATAAAATATAGTCTGTGGAGGCCATGAACAATCTAACTGAGGGTTTCTGTTGATTTTCATGGATCCATGTATTCTTCAAGATACAGGTCAGTTTCTAGTCAAGTGCTATCTCTGATCTGGATTGTGCACGAGCCACTTGGCTCTGTACGTTAGACATTAAAGGAGTTGTCTCACTACAGGCTTTCAGCCTACCTCAGTGTGTCTGGCGGCATAGGAGTTTTGAATTCAGAGGCGTGCTTCTTGTCTGCCTCTTCTCCTCCCCCTTCCCCCCTTCCCCTCAGCACACAGACAGCTCTTCTCCTCAGACTGCAGCAACTTCTATACAGAAGGGGGAGGGCGAGGGGGTTTGCTGCCAGAGTTAACCCTGTGTGTGCCTGCCTAGGTCTGCTGCTTACTGCTGGATCAGCTGCACATGTGCGGCTTGCTGTGGCCGAGCCTTTGCTGCTCCTCTCACAGAGTCAGATGGGACAGCAGGGAGAGGGCTGATCTTATGAGTGTGGAGAGGCTGTGAAGCTGTGTATGCTAATAGCAGAGCAGGGGGGGATGTAAGTGTTCCTATACCCCCTGCTTAGCATACAAATCTCCACGGACATCTCAAGCAACAACAAACACAAACACTGTGCTCCCATCAGAACAGACACAGGGTAGCTGTGAAGTGTGTTACTATAATCACAATGTGTCACTAATACAGCAGAGCAGGGAGGGATATGAACCGTTCACATGCCCCCCTGATCTGTTCTATTAGTATAGTCAGAGCTGCACAGACACTCTCATGATTATAGTAAACACTCACTGCTGTCCCATCCCACTTGCACTCCACAGATCAGCCTCAACTCTGCTCTCTCTAATACTCTGTAGAGAGCAGGAGGGAGCGGCACACACATGGGTTAATCCAGGAAGCACAGCTACACAGACACAGAAGCCAGAGCCCTCCCCCTCCCTTCCCTACAGAAGCATACTGTGCAGGAGGGGCTCTGTGCTCTGACCTGTATTGAGAAGCTGATGAGCCACCAGTAGTGTTGAGCGATTACGCTGACCATCGACATCGGTCGATGGTCGATAGTCGACCATCATCGACAAGATAGTCGATAGTGAGCAGTCGATTATGAGCGATGACCATTAAAGTCTATGGGAGAGCAACAACACCTTCATTCTTACACCCAAACAGGGCTGGAGAAGCTGGAATTAACATCCACAACAGTCAAATGGATACGTGCTACATCTTAGGCAACACACTTAGGTTATAAAAGCCACAGAAAAAAAAAACACACAACATTCACTATCCCTGTCTTGTACCACAGCATGACCCTTAAACCTGCATCACCCACAATTTAAAAAGTGCCAGAAGGCAGTATGATTTGAACCATCATCTTACTTGAACTGGACATTGAATATTCCTGTCCTGGAACGCAGCATGAGCCCCAAACCTGCATGACCCCCAGATTTAAAAGTGCCGGAAAAAGGAGTCTTTTAACACCATTTTAGTTGAACTGGACATTGACTATAACTGTCCTGGGCCACAGCATGAGCCCCAAACCTGCATGACCCCCAGATTAAAAAGTGCCGGAAAAAGGAGTCTTTCAACCACCATTTTAGTTGAACTGGACATTGACTATATCTGTCCTGTACCGCAAAATGACCATTAAACCTGTCTGACCCACAGATTCAAAAGTGCCGGGAAAAGGAGTCTTTCAACCACCATTTTAGTTTCACTGGACATATACTGTCCCTGTCCTGGGTAGCGCTTGCCCCTCCATATGAGTGCGGACCAATTGAGCTTCACTTGGAAATACTGGTGGTTAACGCTCCTGTTCCACCCAGGTGCCCTTTTTCTTGGCATTCTTTTTCTTATTTTACTCAACGTGCTGGAGGAAAATTGTCTCTGTACTTTGTTCTCTGTCCGTGCTCCATACTCCATGTCCTCTGAATAACCTACATCTGGTCAGTTTTCCTGTACCTCCCTTGTACAATTCAGAGGAATTTTTTTACCAGCTATTTTGTACATGCAAGTTTTTTAGTAGTTTAATTCTAGAAAACACATTTTTAAAATAGGATGGAATCCCACCATGTCTTTGTTTCTCTTTTTTTAATTGTATTAAATGGGTTGTCTCAATACAGGGATTGCTGGCTATGTTAAAGATCTTGCAAAAACAAGTCATTTTGCAATATGTGTCCATTAACAGTGTCCTACCTATTCCTGTTTCTGACAGCACCATCACCCTTGAGCCACTCTTGACAATTGTGAAGAACAAATGTCTGTTAGAAACAACATTTTTTATAATAGAACCTGTAGTATAGCTGCATTTCAAAGCAAAACGCCCCCAAAAATTAAAAGCATGACCCTTGAGCCACTTTGGACAATTGTGAAGAGCAAATGTCTGTTAGAAACAACATTTTTTTATAATAGGATCTGTAGTATTGCTGCATTTCAAAGCAGCATGACCCAAAAAATGACTTCTCAGCCACTGTTAAAAATTGTGAGGGAGAAATGCCACTTAGAAGCCACATTTCTGTTTCAAGGGACCATGATTATTGCTGTATCTCACAGCTACCTGACCCCAAAAAATTATAAATATGACTTCTCAGCCACTATTAAAAATTGTGAGGGAGAAATGCCACTTAACCCCTTAAGGACCCAGCCTGTTTTGACCTTCCTGACACAACCCTATTTTTGAAATGTCAATTTATGTGAGAATAACTTTTTGACACTTTTACCTATTCATGTGATTCAGAGATTGTTTTCTCGTGACACATTGTGCTTTAAGTTAGTAAGAAATTTTTATCCATACAATCCTTGTTTGTTTGTGAAAAATATCAAAATTTCATGAAAATTTGGAAAAATTTGCGATTTTGAAAGTTGCAAAATTTCTGCGTGCAAGACAGATAATTATTCACCACAAAATAGTTTATAACTAGCATCTACCATATGTCCACTATAGGTTGGCATCATTTTTTAAATGTCTTTTTTTTTTTTTACAACATTAGAGGGCTTAGAAATTTAGTAGTAATTTCTCACATTTTCAAGAAAATTTGCAATATACATTTTTTTAGGGACCACTCCAGTTCTGATGTGGCTTTGAGGGGCCTGCATGTTAGATACCCCCATAAGTGATGCCATCTGAGAAACTAGACCCCTTAACGTATTTACAACACTATTTAGGAAGTTTGATAACCCTTCAGATATTTCACAGAAATTAAAGCAAAGTGGAGGTGAAATTTCAAAATTTCACTTTTTTTGCAGATTTTCAATATTTATCCATTATTCACTGGAATACGGTAAATGTGACTAGGTAAATGCAACTTAATATCAATTCCCCCAGGTCTGCCGTTTTTTAGAAAGGGATTTTACCCAAAAATGTGGCTTCCTTATTGTCGTTACATATTTTGGGGCCCCATCCAATGGGAAAAATGACCCATAATAGTGCAAAGGAAAGTGTTACCATTCTCCTATACTATTACTCCCTGGGGTCTAAAAAATTTCAATACATATAGTTATATGTTGTGTGCAGCCATTTCAGTGTTTTTGGGGGACACCTCAAGTAAGGTTTTTGCTAAAACATTAGTAAAATAAAATCGACCTCCTAAATAGAGCCCCCCGCATATTTGACACGACACCCCTTAGTGAATATTTCCAGGGGTGCATTGACTATATAGACCCCACAGGTGATTCACAATTTTTTTTTAGCATAAGGCTGTGAAAATTAAAAAAAAAATTTTTTCAATAATCTGCAATTTTAGCTTAAAATGTTTCATATATACAAGGAATCCTGGAAAAAAGAACCCTAAAACTTTGTTAAGCAATTTCTTCCAAGTTCGGCAATACCCTACATGTGGGTGTAAACTGCTGTTTGGGTGCATGGCAGGGCGTATAAGGGAGGGAGCGCTATTTGGCTTTTGGAACGCAGATTTTGGTGGGGCCATGTCGCATTTGCAAAGCCCCCAAAGTAGCAGAACAGGTGCCCCATTTTGGATTCAACACCCATCAGGGATCTCATCTAGGGGTGTACTGTGCATTTTGGATGCACAGGTGTTCCATAGTTTTTTTTTAGCATTGGGCAATGAAAATGGGAGGAAAAACGCAGTTCGGTCATTGTTTTTTGAGTTCAATTTTACAGCATTCACCGTGCAGTGTAAATGATGTGATAACTTTACTATGTGGTGACTATAAAATTGCTGTATTCAAATTTAACTGCAAAGTAGATCTATCAACAAAGCTGTCCTGCGCCAAAGTGAAAAAACACGTATCTGAAATGAATTCGGATAATACAAGGTATTTTTGGCACCTATCAATACACCTGGGGTGACTACAAAATTGCTGGATTCAAATTTAACTGCAAAGTAGATCTATCAACAAATCTGGCCTGCGCCAAAGTGAAAAAACACGTATCTGAAATGTATTCGGATAATACAAGGTATTTTTGGCACCTATCAATTCAACCTGTGGTGACTACAAAATTGCTGGATTCAAATTTAACTGCAAAGTAGATCTATCAACAAAGCTGGCCTGCGCCAAAGTGAAAAAACACGTATCTGAAATGTATTCGGATAATAAAAGGTATTTTTGGCACCTATCAATTCACCTGTGGTGACTATAAAATTGCTGGATTCAAATTTAACTGCAAAGTAGATCTATCAACAAAGCTGGCCTGCGCCAAAGTGAAAAAACACGTATCTGAAATGTATTCGGATAATAAAAGGTATTTTTGGCACCTATCAATTCACCTGTGGTGACTACAAAATTGCTGGATTCAAATTTAACTGCAAAGTAGATCTATCAACAAAGCTGGCCTGCGCCAAAGTGAAAAAAACACGTATCTGAAATGTATTCGGATAATACAAGGTATTTTTGGCACCTATCAATTCACCTGTGGTGACTATAAAATTGCTGATTCAAATTTAACTGCAAAGTAGATCTATCAACAAAGCTGGCCTGCGCCAAAGTGAAAAAACACGTATCTGATATGTATTCGGATAATACAAGGTATTTTTGGCACCTATCAATTCACCTGTGGTGACTATAAAATTGCTGTATTCAAATTTAAGTGCAAGCTGCCTCAATGAACAAAGCTGTAGTGCGCCAAAGTCAAAAAACACGTATCTGTTATGTATTCGTATAATACAAGATATTTTTTGGCACCTTTCAATTCACCTGTGGTGACTATAAAATTGCTGGATTCAAATTTAAGTGCAAGCTGCCTCAATGAACAAAGCTGTAGTGCGCCAAAGTAAAAAAACACGAATCTGTTAAGTATACGTATAATACAAGATATTTTTGGCACCTTTCAATTCACCTGTGGTGACTAAAAAATTGCTGGATTCAAATTTAAGTGCAAGCTGCATCAATGAACAAAGCTGTAGTGCGCCAAAGTCAAAAAACACGTATCTGTTATGTATTCGTATAATACAAGATATTTTTTGGCACCTTTCAATTCACCTGTGGTGACTATAAAATTGCTGTATTCAGATTTAAGTGCAAGCTGCCTCAATGAACAAAGCTGTAGTGCGCCAAAGTCAAAAAACACGTATCTGTTATGTATTCGTATAATACAAGATATTTTTGGCACCTTTCAATTCACCTGTGGTGACTATAAAATTGCTGGTTCAGATTTAAGTGCAAGCTGCCTCAATGAACAAAGCTGTAGTGCGCCAAAGTCAAAAAAACACGTATCTGTTATGATTTCGTATAAACAGATATTTTTGGCACCTTTCAATTCACCTGTGGTGACTATAAAATTGCTGATTCAGATTTAAGTGCAAGCTGCCTCAATGAACAAAGCTGTAGTGCGCCAAAGTCAAAAAACACGTATCTGTTATGTATCGTATAATACAAGATATTTTTGGCACCTTTCAATTCACCTGTGGTGACTATAAAATTTGCTGGATTCAAGATCTTAAGTGCAAGGTGCTTATGAACAAAAGCTGAAAGTGGGCAAAGTGCAAAAAACACGTATCTGTAAATGTTATTACATAATACAAGATATTTTTGGCACCTTTCAATTCACCTGTGGTGACTATAAAATTGCTGGATTCAGATTTAAGTGCAAGCTGCCTCAATGAACAAAGCTGTAGTGCGCCAAAGTCAAAAAAACACGTATCTGTTATGTTTTCGTATAATACAAGATATTTTTGGCACCTTTCAATTCACCTGTGGTGACTAATAAATTGCTGGATTTCAAATTTAAGTGAAAGGTGGATATATAACAAAGGGTGGAATGGGCAAAATTGAAAATGAACACCTATCTGAAATGTATACAAATTTAATAAAAGTGGAGTTTTGCACCTAACAAAGAGACCTGCAGTTACTAGAAAAGATGTGTATCCTATAAGTTCAGGCTGCCCAATATCCAGGAAATATTTCAATAGAAAACTGTTAATAATAAAGCTATTGCAGTGCAATGTCCACACTAAGTCTTGGTGAACTTTATCCAGTATTCTTTATAGAGCTTGTCTGTGTTCGCCCGCGGGGGCCCCCCCTTCCGCTCCCCCCGTGACTTTACAGCGGTAGATGCTCCTTTAAAATTCTCTACCTAACTACATAAAATCTTCCAATCTCTAATCTAACTAAATTGTAAGGATCACAGCTAATATTAGAGGTTTCTCTGTGAAGAAATAGAATAATTTCGCTGAGCTGTTTGGACACAAGCAGAGCGCACGTCCTTCTGCTCTGAGACGCTGAGAGACACTGAGGCTGAACAGGAAACGCTGTTCTATGTAAAACGAGGTCATGTGATTTTTCCAGCCAATCGCAACCATACACATCCCAGTCATGACGTCGCACACACATCTCACCCTGCTCTATTCTGTAAGCTGATTTGCTGGCCGCCAAAATGACAGGAAGCGCCGAAAATGGCGCGATCTTAATAGATGATGCACAGATTTTAACCTAAATTATCGCATGATCTAAAAATTTCGATCAACATAAAAACTGTGCCGATTTTAACTTTGTCGATAATAATCGCTCAACACTAGTCACCAGCACTGACAGCCAGTGAGATAAAAATCAACAGGTCAGTGTCTATAGTGATTTGAGAAACTGATGCACTCCTACTACCAGGGATAACTCAAAATCAGTAGGACATTTGTAATGAACATATATTGCAAAGCTGCTTGTTTTTTAAAGATCTTTTAATTAAAACCCAATCATTGTAGCGAGACAACCCCTTTAAGTCCTTTTTTACTAACATTCCATTTGATGAGGACATGACAGCTGTGAGGGAAACTTTATGCAAATATGCTAGTTTGTCTAATGTACAGATAGCATTTTACTCCAACTTTTGGATATTGTCTTGACTAAAAAAATTTTACGTTTTGGCAACCAGTTGTACTTGCAGTTACAGGGGACCTCGATGGGATCCCCTGTGGCTCCAAGATACGCTATTCTGTTTATGATGTTTTTTGAGAAGAAGTTTGTTTTGTCATCAGAGTTTAGTGAACATATTATTTCCTGGCTCAGGTATGTGGATGACGTGTTCCTGCTGTGGTCAGGTACTGAACCACAGCTGGAGCACTTCGTCTCATACCTGAACAGTATTCATCCACTTATTCAATATACTCTTACTTAAGATCTAGCAGCTATCTCCTACCTAGATGTGTGGGTAATGAAAGAAGGAGCTAGACTCCATACTTCTTTATATTCAAAGAATACCACCCGTAATAATATATTACATTGTATGAGCCAACATGCGCTCCAGGTGTTTAGAGGTTTATCTAAAGCCCAGTTTATGAGAGCATGCCGGATATGTTCCGTCGATGCTGGCTATCTTTCAAGTATGGAGAAGATCGTTAAAAAGTTTAGTGATAGAGGTTATGATGCACATGAGCTTAGACATGTTGGTATGGAAGTATTTTCTATTCCGAGGGAAAGACTACTACAAAAACAATCTAAGAAAAAAGATGATCAACGGTTTATCTATTACGGCCATGCAGGAATTATTAAACAGGCAATATTAAAACATTGGAAAATTTTGCGGAGTGATGACAAATATGGTTACTTATTTAGAGATCTCCCTCGATGAGTTTACCGTAAAGGGAGAACTATAGGCCAACAGTTAGTGTCATCGGATCTTAAAATCAATAAGAAGGATAAGTTCCACACATTTTTGAGCAGTACAAGATCTGGCACATTTGCTTGCTTGCTGTGACAGAACTACTCAACTATCATAAAAGGTGACAGTATTCAACACCCAACTAAAGGGCACTCTACTAGGATTCATGGGTTTCATAAATGTGACAGTAGTTGCGTTATTTACATGCTGAAATGTCCATGTGGACAAGTGTATGTAAGATAGACTACGCGACCTGTAAAAGTGAGAATAAATGAACACAAGTCTGCAATTCGAACACATAAGAAGCAATGCCTAATTGAAAGTGGTAAAACAAATGTGGCCACGGTTGATGTTAATAAAAAAAAATTTGTTGAAACTTCAGTTGCAAGGCTTTTCGCAACAGCTCGGCATGGTGTGTCTGAATTGCGGCGGTGTATACTTGAAAGAGTTAATTGTCATGACAATTCACAAATAGTTTCTAAGTTGCTTAAGCGAGAAGCTTTGTGGACTGCCACTTTGGAATCTATGGCTCCTAAGGGGCTAAACAAGAGTTTTCATTTAAAAGTGTAATTTCAAACTAGCCCTGATAAGAAATGGCTATATGTTTTTAAAGTTGTTTATTTAAGGAAAGCTGCTACCTGTGTTGTACGTGCTTGAGGAAGGGGAGGAGTTATCCCCGAAACGTCCACAAGGTGCGTCTAGTCCTGCTCGGTTGTCAGCGTCTTCTGCTCACCTATGTGGGAGCGATATTATGGACTACTATTGAACGGCGTATTGCCGCAACTAAAAACTGAGTATAAGCTTTTCATTGTTCTAATTTATGGACATACTGTAACATATGGTTCAATGTCTTTTTTAAAGAAGAGTTATTAAAGAAAGTATATATTTTTTACTGGTCCTACTTATATATTGTTCTGCAGCTCAGGGGGATTGGAAGTCCCGTACTTTTGGACCGGAATTCTAGCTTTACTCAAAGTTCGAAGTCAATCAACATGGGCCACTATAAATTGTCTGATTAAGTTTTCAGATGGCTTCAGGACTCAAATTTGAATGATGCTTAATATGGCACAACTCTATTTCTGGTAGGAGCTTAGAGATGTCTTGCCAGACTAAAGAGATTTAAGTCTCTACAGGGTGGTATCTCCTCAGAGGGTTGAAGTGACTTTTGAGTCTCAATTAAAGATTGGAAATAGAGAAAATCTATTAACTATATTCAGTTATTTGCACAATCATCCCATATGCAACTCAATGAAATCTCTAGATGCTCTAGAAGTTGCTCCTTTGTTACTGCGCTGTTACTGTTTTGTTGCATTGAATCATTTCCGTCGTCAGTATTATAACTCATTGTCAATTAGTCTAACACTTCTTTAACCACTCCCTATCCAATCTATCCTGAATGCAGTAGCAAGGCTTACCTTTCTGTCAAACTGGTACACCAGTGCCTCTTCCCTGTGCTAGTCACTGTACATGCCATTTGATCCCAGTGGTTTGGTCTGCTGCTCATGTGCTTCAGATGTCAATGGCTGCTGGTCAAGAATTCTGCACCCTTGTCTGCTGTCTTAGTTCACGTAACTGGAATCCCTGTGTACTTGTCTGTCGTTCCTGTGCTCCTGTTCTTCCTGTCTTCTTGTCTGTTAATCTGGAGTCCTTGTCTTCTGCCCCAGCATCTAGTCTTTGCCTTTCGCATCCCTGGCTGACAGTCCCAGTCCTAAAGTTCCACATCATAATTACAGAGTCATTTCAGATATTGTACCTGTGCCTGTTGTCTGGTTTATCTAATGAAGTCATCTTTAAAGTGACACACTAGTTGGTTACCTATTGACTTTAAAATACAATGTGAACATGTTACTCAACACCAAAGCTCTCAACCTCAATATCTTCTTAGCTCTGTTTACCACCACACTTAGACTCTGCATTCTGCCAAAAATCTTACTTCCCCTAAAGTCCACACTGCATATGTCAAAATGCCATCCAAAATCATTTTGACATCGCAGTACCGCAGTTTTTGGCACTATTTCTCATTTTCCATTGGTCGTGTACATTCAGTGTATGGGGCTGATGGCAAAGCCAAGCGAAATCCTGCAGAATATACAACATGTTGCGTATTCAGCCAGATCTTAAACCCGAACGTAAATAATCCATTCTATATAGACTACAGCACGGATTTTTCATTGCTGTCTATGAGGTACAGTGTACCGTCGGATTTTCAGCAGATTCAAAATACTGAATCCACTGAAAATCCGACGTTATTCCTTTGCTAAGTAGACAAAGCCATACTCTGTTATTTCCACACTCATCTTCAAGACTTTTCTTTTGCTGCATCAGTTTTGTGAAAAGTAATACCCTGAGCAAATAAATGTCTTCTTAAGATCAACAGTGTGTCCAAAAAATACATCACTTTAGACAGGGTTATCACAGTTCATAATATGCTCTCTACCTTCTGTGTAGAGTGCTGCGACCACTCTACCAGTGATCTCATATGTGTAGTGGTAGTGTTTGTGTGATCTGCCTATATTTGGTTGTTACACCCTTTAGGAGACTACAGTGTCAGTACCATATGTTGTCTTGCAGTCAAACAGGAGCAGCTAGAGTGATCCTGGGTAGGGGGTGAAGCTGCAGACTTTATACTTCTTAGGCAGGTTAGTTCAGTTGCAGTTAGTTGTCAGTTTGAAAATATTCCAGCATTAAGAGGTCCCCAGGCCACATGCTGACTATGGACAAGAGAAAGGTTTCCCCTCTTCGCTAGTCCACCAGTTATTCATAGAAACAGGTAAGCCAGCCAGGCTTCCCCAGCTACAGAAAGACAGAGAAAAAGGTATAGAGTAAGGAAACAAAGGAGAACAGCCCACCAAGGAGTACACAGACAGTTTCATATGCAACAAAAAGGAGAAGTTACTACAGTTCCATGTAGTAGCAAGGCTGCGGGGAAGCCTACCACAGCCAGGACTAGCATACTGCATTTGCTGTGCCTGTGGGGGTAGCTAGGTTAATGAAACCCAACTGCATTTGGAGTTGGGACAAGCATTTCTCCTGAGCTAAATCGTGGAATGCTGCAGCTGGAAAGAACCAGGGAAAAGACGTTGTGACCTAGGCCTTGTGGATCTGTACCATATGAGGATGATCTTTGGAATTGTACTATTTAGTTTTGTGCCCTGAGTAAAGCCTTCAATACCTCAAGAAGCTATTCTCTCTGTTAACTCTCTTTCACAGTCCACATTACATCTCCCAGCATACAACCCCAGGTAGGCCCCCTGCACACTTGCATTTATTATGCCCATCAACAGTAACCTTCATAATCTATATACCCTACTGTACTGTATATTTGTATATTCACAAGGACTGGCTGACCAACTTTTATGTGAACTACCTATTTTTTAAAGATGGCTGGACCATCGAAAAACTCAGGCACTTTTACTGCATGGATTGTAAGCTCTTATGAAGAAATAGATTGGTGCTATATCAATTAAAATAATTATTATGAGATATGGTGCAGAGCACCAGTCTCTTTTTTTTCTTACAAGTATTCCAAAAATGGTTGCTTGATAAATATGGTGTTAATTTTAAACACTGTTCTTTCCAAAGCAAAATGCACTAAGAAAACTAGGCAAAGTATCATCTGGCACCCTCTACAGTATTCTGCTTGTGCCTCTCTTGGCCTCCTTTTACACTTGTAGCATTGTAAAAATAACGTTGAGTGGTTAATGTATCAGTATCTGCAACTTGCTGACATATGTTTCTATATGTAATTCTACCAAACACCCTTCCCTCAGAGCGACCTAAAGGAACATGCCTATACTGTCTGTAGGTAAATCTGTTCCTACTTGTTGGAAAGACTTATCCCCATGTTTAAAGGGGTTGTCCACTTCCCAAAAAAAAACATTGTGAGAGGTCCCTGGCCCCCAGTAAAATAAAAAAAGTTGCACTCACCTTCTTCCGGTACTTGGTTCCAGTGGCACGTCTCTTTGGTCTTCTGTTGACATGTCGTCACTTCAGAATGGGGACTTGACTGCTGTGGCCGCATTGGCTAAAGAGGTCAGGTATCACTAACTTACATCACTGTTTGGAAGAGAACTGCTCTTAACAGTGTGGAAAGTAGAGGCACATTCTTTTTTATGAGATGAACAATCCCTTTAAGTTGAAATATATTGTAGAATGGTTTGATAAAAAGGTTGAGGATTCATTGTCACATAGCCTTCACAATTAAATGAAATATATGATGCATGACCATAATCTTCATGGGCAATCCATAAAAGAGAAAAAGCTATTTATACAAAGAAACCAACACAAAAAACACTAAAGTAATGCAGGTAACAGGAACAAAAACAATAACAAATTATTTCAAAAGACCTGGATTCTGAAACTATGTTCCTCCTCTTGAATGATGTACAGCATTTATTAGGCAGTCATTACAGAACATGAATTCGCATTTCACATAAGACACAATATAGGTAGGAACTGTCGATGAAAACTGACATTTTGTCCATATATTTTTCCTACAAAGATTTTTACTACACCTATATAGCGAGAGAGCTCTACACCTGCCTTACTCTCATAATCCACACCAGGCTTTAAGCTGATTTGGCACAGTGTTGCTCACAGCGTTACCGTGATTAAGGCTCAAAATGTTAAGAGCAAATTACTATGAATGTATGAAACAATTTGCACTTAATGTTTCAGTCATATCTATGAAAAATATGACTTAAATATAGTTTTATTAATAATACATATTTTAATTAAACGGGTAGAGGTGCATCTAGCAGGAAAAATTGAATCTTCACTCGATTTCACATACTGGTATGATTCATGGGCAGTAAATATGCAAAGCTTTATGCCCATAAGGCAATCAAACTGCAAAGCTGATATGCATGTTTTTATCTAAAAGAATGAAGTCTAGCAAGGCACAAAGACATAATAAAAAGCTGCCGGGATAAAAAATCAAACTAATGAATCTCTTTTAGCTAATACAGATCTGTGTCACAGGAAATCATTAGTACAATAAACATAGTGGCCTCATAATTATTCATTGTTATCTCATAAATGTAATTGCCTAAGCTACATAGTAATGCAGGTGGCTAATATGTTATTATTTGGATGATGAATTGGTGAAATGTAGCACAAGAAACTAGATAGATAGATAGATAGATAGATAGATAGATAGATAGATAGATAGATAGATAGATAGATAGATGTAAATGTCACCACTGCACTTTTCTGGTTGTCCATACTTATGCCCTTTCAGATCTTATTAAGGTTATGTAGTACTATAGTCTAGCGACCGAGCGGTCTTGAAGCATTGGATGCCTGAGTTCAAGTATGAACAGGGAGGCATCTGCACAGTTTTTATGCTCTCCTTGCAGTTGCATTTTTTCTCCAGGTAGTCCAGTTCAAAAAATGATCCTGGAAACTATAGGCCGGTAAGTTTAACCTCTTCTGTAGGTAAAATGTTTGAAGGTTTTCTAAGAGATGCTATCCTGAAAATAAACATATAACTCCGTTCCAGCATGGGCATAAGATGGATCGGTCATGTCAAACTAATCTCATCAGCTTCTTTGAGGAGCTTAATTATAGACTGGATCGGGGAGAGGCATTGGATGTCATATATCTGTTTTTTTCTGAAGCATTTGATACTGTGCCACTTGAAAGGTTGGTAAGTAAAATGAGAATGCTTGGACTGGGGGAAAATGTGTGTAAGTGGGTAAGTAACTGGCTCAGTGATAGAAAACAAAGGGTGGTGATTAATGGTACATACTCGAACTGGATCCCTGTTACTAGTGGGGTACCACAGGGGTTAATATTGGGCCCAATTCTCTTTAATATATTCATTAATGGCTTTATACATGGATTGCACAGTAGAATTACTTTACTAAGCTCTGTAAAGAAATCAACACAATAGGGGACAATGTTTTATTACAAACGGATCTGGATAAATTGGAAGCCTGGGCAGAGAAGTGGCAGGTGAGGTTTAACAAGGATAAATGCAAGGTTATGCACATGGGGAGGAAAAATCCATTTCATGATTACTTTTTAAATGGGGAAATGCTGGGAAAAAGTCACATGGAGAAGGATTTGGAAGTCCTATTAGACAGTAAACTTAATTGTAGCAGCCAGTGTCAGGCAGCAGCTGCCAAAGGAAACAGGATCATGGGGTGTATTAAAAGGGCATAGATGCACACAATGAGAACATCATTCTACCATTATACAAGTCATTGGTCACGCCACACATGGAATATTGTATACAGTTTTGGGCACCAGTGCACAGGAAAGACATTGTAGAGCTTGAAATGGTTCAAAGGCAGGCTATGAAAATAATAAAAGGACTGGGTGGACTGCAATACCCAGAAAGATTAGCAAGATTAGGGTTATTTAGTTTAGAGAAAAGACGGTTTGGGGGGGGCATAATAAATATGTATAAACATATTTAAGGTCAATATATAGATCTCAACAAAGAAATATTTATAACCAGGACTGTATCTAGAACAAGGGGGCATCCTCTACGTCTTGAAGCTTCTACATTGGATCACCTGGGGATTAAAGCAGTGAGGATAGTGAGTTTTTGTTATTGCATGTCATTGATTGGCTGCTCTCTTTATTTTACATTTTGTACAGGTAGGTCATTAAACAATAATTTTTAGCAGAATTAAATACTATAGGAAAAATGCAAGGAAGAAAATCACATAAAGAGCAACTTGCATTGAATAATAAAAAATAACTCCACTGACCAAAAAAATACAAAAATTCAACCAAAATGCTACAGTCTAAAAAACACACTGGTAAGAAAATGTACTAATCATTTATAATATTTAAACAGCAAAATCATAGAGCTGTACTTTCATTTGTCCCCGTGGCTCATGCTGTATGATAAATTGGGTGCATCTTGTAAGACACTTTGGGCGGAATGTATGAATGGGGCTGTGCCAGATATCTGGTGTCTTTTCAGCTCGATATCAGGTGCAGGCCAGTTCACTCCACTTTTTAATGTGCCACACGCCATTATCGGACGCATTACATAGCGCCTGTGGCACTTTGAAATGTGCCCGATCTCGGTGGGCGTGCAGCAGGCAGGGTGCACTAGAACTGTAGCAAAGCTATAAATCTATAGCTTTGCTACAGCATTTCTAGGTGCATTACTGCTAGAACAGGTAGAGCACTTTCAAAGTGGTTTACCTGAGCCATAAATGTCGTACAAGCGCTAGAATGCGCCTGATTTATGACCCACTGTAGAGCGGGTTCATAAATCAGGCACATTCTAGCCTATTATTACGCCAATGAAATTTGATGTTAACTAGTGTTGAGCGAACTGTTCGAGAAAAAGTTTGTTTGAGTCGAACTTTACATATTTTCTAAACTCGAGCAGAACCAAGCTTTTTACGGTAGTTCGAGTAAAAGTTTGCGTTCGACACGTGCATTCGCGTGCCATTTCTTACTTTCACTTTTCATCTTCTTGTACTTTTGGCGCCATTTAATCAGTGCAGACAATAGAGAAGTGTCCAAAAATGTCGCCAGTGAGGGTGTAGGGATCTAATTGGTTGCTGAAATCACATGACCCTGTTCTATCTATTACACTGTATTTTCTGTTGAATGCCATTTCGACTTTACTCTCTGTACTGAAAAAAATGCTCCCTGTGTCTGCATGCTCCAATGGATGCAAGCACCCCATTTCATTTTAGAAAGGAAAAGCTGCTAGTTAGATTAGCTGGGGGGGACAGTAAGCTTAGGGAATTGTATACAGGAAAACTTAGGGAGTTTTAAATTGCTGCCTGTATCTTTCACATCTTCAGTCTGTTTGTCCAAAAGTGCATGCCTGCTGTTTTGGGGATACAGCCAGTGGAGAAGACACGGTTAGAAACGTTGCAAATTATACGGATTTAACAACAGTAGTGATTTGTTGTTTTGCTGCCAGGGTTCTTCCATAAGACCCCGTTCAACAGATATTCCACTGAAAAAATTCTATTTCTAATCCTATTTGTTAGTTGCAAAATATAGGGATTCTACAACAATAGTGATTTGCTGATTTGCTGCCATGGTTATTCCATAAGACAACGTTCAACAAATATTCCATTGTTCCATTGAAAAAAATCTATTTCTAATCCTATTTGCTAGTTGCAAAATATAGGGATTCTACAACAATAGTGATTTGCTGATTTGCTGCCAGGGTTATTCCATAAGACCCCGTTCAACAGATATTCCATTGTTCCTTTGAAAAAAATTCTATTTCTAATCCTATTTGCAAAATATAGGGATTCAAGAGCAGTTGTGATTTGCAGTCTTTGGAGTAGAGTTCTTCAATAAGAGACCGTGAACAAATCTTTAGATTTTGAATATTTATCTTTTTGAACATGGAGTAAACTAGAGGTGGTAAGCGAGTAAGGAGGGACGTAGGGCGTGGAGTTAGAGGTACGAGACAAGGCACTCCTTAAGTGCTCCGGACGACACACAAGCAAGCACATCATCAGTCGCAGGACCGCCAGGCCTGTCATATCTTGGTCAGTTCTCTGTGCATCTGAGGATTGGTGTCAATCTGTTCTTCAGTGGTTAGCACACCCTTCCTCCAGGAGTTGTACCTCCCCTTCCTCTCAGTCAAGGGCACAAATGTCGTCATCATCATCATCAGTCCAACCTGAAGGCCAAATGTCACCCAATATACAGACTGCTCCAGATAATCCATGTTCTGAAGAGCTCTTTGATCACACAATGCGGTTGGGGTCAGAAGGCATTTCAAAAGATCAAGAGGCCAAAGAGGATGAATTTGTTTGCTCTGACGCCCAGTCGCTGATGCCCTCAAAGGAGGAGAAGGAAGTCTGTCGGCAGAAATCCCAGCCTTCAGCAATGCCTCACAGTGCCTGTGGCTTCTAGCCCGCAGCTTGAGGATGTAGACTGTCAGGAAGAGGAAGTCAAAAGCCTGAATGTCAGCATTGCCAGGCTTTTGGCCTTGGAAATGTTGCCTTTCTGCCTGGTGGACACAGATGGGTTCCGCCACATCATGGCTCTGGCAATCCCTCAATATCAGATGCCGAGCATGCCAGTCACGTGGCAGAAAAGATCTCCAGCCCGTTGGCTGCATCTGTGTCCACCAAAGTCCATCTCACTACAGACACCTGGTCTAGTAAGCACGGTCAAGGGCATTACATCTAACTGACTGCTCTCTGGGTGAGTTGGGCGGATGACAGTGCCTCTGGTGATGATGGGTCTCGAGCTCAATGGACACTCTTCAACACTGTTGTGATAGTACAGAGTCCAGATCTCCAACCTCGACGGGTAGCATCATGTGTCAAGAGAAACCAGGCCATTTTCAAATTAATGTGTCTTGGAGACCATCAACACACAGGTCAAGAGCTGTGGACAGCTCTGCAAACTCAGACCGACCAGTGGTTGGGTACTAAGAACCTGGCACCAGGCAAGGTGGTGTGCAACAATGGGAAAAATCTCCTTGCTGCCCTTAAGATCGGTAGACTTATGCACTTCCCTTTCCTGGCACACGTCATGAACCTGGTTGTGCAGAAATTTCTCAAGTTCTACCCAGGTCTTGACTGTCTGCTGAGGAAGGCTCGTGGTCTTTGCTCGCACTTCCGGTGTTCACACCCTGCTTCGGCACGACTGATGGCGTTGCAGCGTGATCTGGGCCTCACCGTCAACCGTCTCATTGTTGACGTGTCAACGGGCTGGAATTCCACCCTCCACATGCTCCAGCGATTGTGGCAGCAGCGTAATGCCATTATGCAGTATGAAGTGTCACATGGCGTCACGAGCAGTGGTGCGGACCTCGGGGTGTTGAGCCATTGAGAGTGGAGGCAGCTGAAGGATCTCTGCACAATCCTTTACAGTTTTGAAGATGCATCCAAAATGGACAGTCAGGACAATGGCATTATCAGCATGACCATTGTGGTCATATTTTTACTGGAGAAAGTGTTAGACTCTCTGTGGCAGCAGGTTCTAGCAGTGATGGAGGAGCAGAAGGATGAGGTGGACATAGAGCCTTACTCGCTGGAGGATGTAGAAGGCCCAACTGTTACCCTATTCTATAGGTCTTTTTTAGGTGGTGGTTCTAGGTCCAGGGTAGGTGCAGGACGGCAGTTCAGCACACAGAGTACAGCGCATGAGGCTAGCCAGGGCTCTGATGATGGTCAGGATGAGAAAGTGGAGGAGGATGAGGAGGAAGGGGTGGACACCACCGATAACAATTACCCTTCAGTGGTCAGAGGTTGGCACAGATTACAGGAGGAGGAGGAGGAAGAGGGTGAAGATCTGGTTAGTGCCCCTCGACCTTAAGGCTTGGGAGACCACGGCAGCATTTCACACATGAATGCTTGGATGCTACATTACCTGCAACATGATCTACGCATCAAGGCAATCAAAATGAACAGCAATTACTAGGTGGCCACCCTCCTTGATCCACGTTACAAATCAAAAGTGAACACTTTCCTTTCACCCACACAAATTGACAGTAGAATGCAGCAATTTGAGACAGTGCTCATTGATCAACTCGAGACATCTGTTGCATCTTTTTCACATTTTAATGTCATGGTGGAACAACGTCAGCAACGTGCCAGCAGTAGAATGGCAAGTAGCCGCAACAGGCAGTGTGACAGAAGCCCGCTGGGTGACATGTGGCAATCGTTTTTAACCACCTCACCAACGCCTGTAAGGCAGGGCAGCATTCAGATACACAGAGACCACCTTAAGACCATGGTTCATGACTACCTGTGGCTCAACACCGATGTTTTTGGACTTGGTCTGGACCCAATCGACTTCTGGGTGTCCAACCTGGATGAATGGCCTAAGCTTGCTCGGTACGCCATAGAAGTTTTATCCTGCCTAGCAGCCAGCGTTATCTCGGAACACACGTTCAGCACAGCTGGCAGGGTGATAACTGACAAATGTATCCGTGTTTCCCATGAGAATGTGGATCATTTGACATTTATAAAAATGAATCAAGGGTGGATCTCTGACGATTTTGCTGTGACAGCAGTACTGCCTGTACTGCCCTGTTGGCACCCCTGGTGGCAGCAGCTGCTACGGGGACCCTGCATCCTGAGGTGTCCCAAAAACCCCTTTGATACATAAGAAGACACCGGTATTGGAAATGGCACATGGTAACCGGCAGAGGTGCCAATGGGGCAGTACTCTTGTCAGGGGCCCTAATCAAAAATGGGGCCCAGTGATATGTTAAAAAATAGGAACTAGTTATGGGTGGGGCCCCATTTGATTTAGCTGCATGGGGCCCTGAAACGATTAATAGATGACTGACGGCAGCCCTGGCTACCACTGTACCCCCTATAACTAAGGCCCTGCCAGCTTAACCTCCATGTTCCCCATTTGGATGTTCTTGCTGTCACCACATACATGACATGTTCTTGGGCCTTGGTACAAAAAGTGAAATGGGGCTCCTGCCAGTTACCATGTGTCATTTCCAATACCGGTGTCTTCTTATGTGTGAAAGGGGCCCTGTAGCAGCTGTTAACGCTGTACCTACTATAGTAACGCTGTCCTCATCTTTTCAGTTAGCCATTGAAAGGAATTAATTATTTTAGCCTGTGATTTTTTTTTCCACGTATGCATTTTACTGTTATGGTTGCTAATTGCAGCTTCTCCTCACCTGTATAGATATAAAAATTAACCAGAAAATCTTCTCCCATTGACTTCAAACTTGAATTGGAGTTCAAGTTCGACTAGAACTTCAAGGCGAACTCCTCAAAATTCGAGGTTCTCATCGAACTCAAACTTTTTATTGTTCACTCATCACTAGTTAACACGCCAAATTTCATACATGTCGCCCTTTCTTTCAGTACACACCACTTATTCACTGACTTAGTTTCTGTCTGTATTTTGAGCCAAATTTTAATCCTTACCTTTTTTCTACAGTGCCATGCCCCTTTCCCTCTAGGTTTCATCCGCTTGTTAAATGTAGTCCAAATGTGTCTCAAACATTATGTGCCCGAAAAAGCAAAAACGTGTTAACAAATCTCCCTTATAGTTTGTTTTATACTGTATTTTATTACATACTTCTGTGTAACACTGATCCATAGTGTTAATTGGGTTGGTAAATACGCCACAAAACATGTAATGATTTTCTGAAAACTGGGAGGTTTCACAAATAGGGTTTTTTTTTTTTGAAAACTAACACTACAAATTTTTGTGTCATTTTTTAAGCCAAAACCAAAAGTGGATTGAGCAAGAAACTTTCTTTATATTTCCCATACATATACTGTTGGATCCACTTCCAGCGTTGGCTTAAAAAAAACTGAGTTACAAACTGCCACAAGAACTACAGAATTTTAAGAATTTAAAAAAAAAAAAAACAGTCAAAGGTGTTAAACCATCCAAAGGAAAAATATTGTGTGTGGCATAGTGTGCATGTTTTCCACTCCTTCATTGAACAACAAATAGGCTTGTAATGTGGCAGTCAGGACCTCCATTTATTACCCACTCAATTTGCATGGCTTTGCCGTGTTAATCTAAAGTTGATAAATATAAATAGTCTTGTGTTACAAGATTGTCATCTATTAATATTTGGAAAAGATTTTAAGTATTCCCTTTTGCACTAATACAGTACAAGTACAGATCTGGATCTTATTGAAATCCTCTACAGTATTGAAGTAATTTGAATGCTGCTAATTAGATGATTACGTTCAATAGTGTTTTCATTCATTAATTCTTGCAAATTCCTACTGTTACAATGATTCTAGAATTTATACCATGAATTCGGTAATATGACATTTAACATTATATTAAAATAACTGGTTATATACTTTTTATTATTGAAATCTTTTTCCCTTTTTTCTGTGATACCTAAGGTTATGTACACAAGGCGTATTTGCGGGGCGTACTTCGGAGTGTAATTGCGTGGAAGTACGTCATGCAAATACGGTAAAATCATTGTTCAAGCCCAGCACTCATTGAGTGCTGTGTAAAATCATTATTGTTGGGGGTTTTAGTACCACGAAAAAAGGTTTTGTAATTGTGTCACTGTTCTGTCACGCATGTTTATATATAGTTGATATATAGTTTTAGGGTCACCAGAAGTGGGGCTAAAAGTTGTGATTCAGTCAGTGGTTTTTTTTTTGTTATTTTACTTTCTGTGTGTCTTTCTTTTTTCTTTCACTCAGGTCTAATAACATTTTGTATTTGGGTAGGATGAAATAAGTCAATGGATTTCAAAGGTCTTACAGAACTATGTGAGTTCTGTAATATATAGGACGCTAATATTTATACCTTTAATTATTGCTTTTATGTTGCTGTTTTAGTTTCCTGTCATTAGATAGTGGGATCCCATCTCATTTTGATATGAGACCCTATGAATTAGTTACGCCCCTGTCTGGGATCTTCATCTCTTGGCCAGAGTAGAGAGTAGTAACAAAAAAATAACTCTTGCTCTGGAGGACTTGTCTTGTTTTACATTATTAAGACATTACAGTGATATGAATGAACACTGTGCAATGTTTCATTTCTCCTGTGGTGGCACTCCAGGAAAATAGAAGACTTAATACCAGGCCATTTCATGGATTAATAACTAATTTGTCAAAGCATGTGTCTAATTTATAGGAATTGTCCAAAGCAGGGAACCCTTTTACAAAATATTCAAGAAAAAATGTCATGATTATTTACTTTATTATGTACTTTGTATTTTCATTTTTTAAATAAATTTATGAAATTGGGACATCATCCCAATAAATAAAAGAAAAATATAGCAAATATATTTATATACATTTTGATATTGAAATGGAACAGCCCCATGATTCACACTTTTAAAGTTCCTCTGACTTTGTTCTTTTATCATTTTTACTAACAACCTTTACACATACAGCAAACAGAACAACTTAAAGGACAACTCCAGGTTTGTTTGTTTTTTCCCTTAAAAATTGCTCTTAGATACACTGTAGTAACTTTGCTTACCTGCAGCTGGTGGCTGATGCAACAGTTTCTGTTGACCTACACTTTTATTGGTTGATAGACACTGTGGGCCACATGTACGAAAACTGTCTTGTACTTTCTTTGTTACACATAGCAACCAATCAAAGTTCCCCTTTCATTTCCTATAGTGCTCTGAAAAAATGAAAGGGGCGCTCTGATTGCTATGAGAAACAAAGAAAGTCTTGGACCAAGACAGTTTTCATACATGTCGCCCTGTGTTTTTAATGCCAATATTTTGAAGAAATACCTCAGCACTACTCAAATTTTTTTGGAGAAAGAAAGAATTTAGACAGTAAAAGTAGTGAACATATCTCCATGTGAAGTCGAATGTGAAATGCAGTGTAGGCAAACCAGACTTTTAGAAGATATTTTCGGCCATATGGCCTTCCTCAGTCTTGTCTGAAATGAGAGACAATGTACACAATAATGGAGATAATGACAAAATTAATCACGCAATGTAACTAAAAGGCGACAGGAGACTAGAAGGTGGTAAAGACAGCAGGGTAGTATGGAGGATATCACAACCAGAGAAATATATACAAAAAGGGAAATATATAGAAAAAGGAAATAATGTGTGCAGAGCAAAAAAAAGGCAGCAATAAGGATATGGTAAAAGGCAGCAATAAGGATATGGTAGAAGCGGAGGAGATAATAGAGAAGCAAATGGATGGCTGATGATGAGAGGGGGGAAACATATATGAAGAGAGAGAGGTGAGTGCAGGTGTAGGAAAAAGGAACTGGAAGAAAATATGGCAAAGCATGTAAAACAGGCTAAGTGGGAAGGTAGAGAGGAGTATAGTATACGGCAATAGAAGTGGAATAAGTTGGAAGGCAGAGAAGAATAAAGAAGTGGGAAGGCAGATAAAAAAAATAATAATATAACATAATATAGCATGCCAATCTTAAAGAGGTGTATGCATGAAAAAGGAATGGCCACAATGATGGAAGAAATGAGAAAAAAAACAGAGAGAATGAATAAAATGAAGTGAATGTATAAAAATAAGAGTTGTATGGATAATATATGTGATAGTTATGGGGAAGAGAGGCAGGACTTACAGATAAATAAAAAAATATGTAAAATGATGGTGAGCATATGGATGAAAGGGGGGAAAAAGAAAAAATAATAAGAAAAGGGAAACATAATAAAGAGGTACATAAAATGATGGTAAGAGTATGGATGAGAAAGAGTGGGCAGAAACGAAAAGCTGGTGGGTTATATGAGATTTTGGGAACAGGAGAAATATATAGTACACAAGAGAGCGAACAGGAGAAATATATAGTACACAAAACGGAAGATGGGATAGGGACAACCATCGAATGGAGAGGAATAGAAGCACCCAGCCCCTTAAAAAAAGGGTTTGGGGGCATCTTCTTTACCTCTACTGTGTTTTTAATGCCGACATAAAGATTATCTCTTCATGCATTCCTAAGAGACTGACTTTGTACCTCCCATAGAAATGCACAGATTCCGGGTCACACAACCATGCTGTGTTTCGGCAGGTCACATGAACCAGAGGAAGCAATGAGAAATCCCGTATTTAGCAGCAGATAAGAAAAATGACTGACACTGATGTGCACCTAGAACAATTTGTAATTAACTAAAGGAAAATAAACCGGGGTGGTCCTTTAAAAAGTGAAGAGAAGTAACCCACTGTACAACATAAGATATTGGACTTCCTCTATCCATCCTTTATCCATTGTCCAGACAAGGTAAATTTTTTTACTGTTTTCTTCTGTTTTGTCTTTTTTTACCCAAGGGTATGTTCACACACCAGCTTTGTGAGGCTTTTTTTACGGTATTGACGTAATACCCCAAAAATTAGGGCCCGCAATCGATAATCATAGCTCTCATTGAGATCTATGTTTTACTTGCCTTTTTTCCCCCTAGCGTATTATATGGCGGGAGAAAGAACCCACATTCCCCTAAAAACCCCCTTGTCCCCCCTCACACCCCCACACTGGCAACGATTCCCTTTCCCCCTCTATCCTACCCACACCTGCCTCTATTGCACCTTTTTTCACAGCTTAAAACTCTTCAAAAAACCTACACTACCCCCTTTTGTCATCCCACAAAACCCCTTTCCACACTCCCCCTGCTTTCCTCCTGGGGGGGACATATCCCCCCCCCCGGCCCCCCCTGCAATCCCCATTTTTTATTTCATTGCCCTTACAGGCCAAGAACACAAACCCCATAACCCTTAAACCAAAGCCCCCCCCCCTCACCCCCGTATCCCAAACCCCATTCTTGGCTCTCGGGAAAATGCACGTTCTGTGTGAAAATCTTCCCTTCATCCACGACCTTTTATCTCGCGCAACCATCTTCCTTGGCAAACAAAACCTGGCTGAAAAACCCTCTGACACAAATTTCCCCGCTTATCTCTTACGGTGGCTTCAGTTTCCCCAATCCCCCCCCTGGCAGAAAACATGGGTGATGTCGGCCTTTTCGTGGAAAACCTGCCTTTTTTTTCCCATTCCACCACTACCTTCCCTCACCCTCCCTTTTTAGGTGCACTACTAAACATCTACCCCCCCTCCAACCTCCAAGTGACTTTTGTTTATGCCCCCCAGCCCCCCCACCCCCCCTTCCTTACATTTCCCTTTTCCCGGGTTTCACTTTTTTCCACTGAATCCCCTATTTTAGGGGAGATTTCAACATCCCAATCGACACCCCCTGTCCACCAATAACCAACTCCTGCACCCCTCCTCTTCCTTCGACCCACCCAGGGGACCCCGGACCACTCAAAAAAGTGGACACACACTGGACCTCATTTTCACCCGCTTTCTGCCTCTATCTAACCTTCAATCTCCCCTTTTCCCCAATCCTGACCAATCTCTCACCTTCCCAAACCAAATTCCACCCCCTGCCCCCTCTCCCCAAAAATCTACTGCCCCCGGAGAAACCTAAAAAAACCTTAAGCCTGCACTCTCTTGAATCTCTTTCTCTCCTTTTTCCATCTTCCCATTTGCTGACCCAGATGCAGCCACCCTTTTCTACAACAACACAATCACTTCACCTTGAGTGCGCCCCCTCCACAAAACTACAGAACACCAAAATTAACAAAAAAACCCGGGCACACCCCCACTCCACCAAACAGTTTGAGGGAGCTTCCAATTTTCCCCAAATCCCAACGGAAGAAAACCCCCCACGCTGACTTACCTTTATACAAAAAATTCACCATACTTTTAAATCTGCACTCGCACCCCCAAAAGGGTTACTTCCCCCCCTCATATCCTCCCTGTCTACAACCCCAGAAAATTTTTAAAAACCCTTAAAACACTTCCTCCGTCCCCCAGCACCCCCCCCCCTTCTCCTATCACAGATACCTCACCTCAATTTCCTAAATAAGATCAACTCATCGAAAAAGCTTACCCTGCAGTCCCCTCCATTATCTCTATTCCTGCAGTGCCCCCGCATCCCACCTTAAAACCGCCACATATTTCCCCCCTAACTTCCTTCTTACTGTCATCTGACAAAACCCCCACTCTACTTCCAAATCCAACTCAAACCCGTAATCTTACCCACTGTCATCTAACCCTCCCTTATTAGTGCTGTTATCATCCCCCCCGCCCATTTTTCAACTATCATAACCTCTGGGATCTTTCCTTCCTCCTTTAAACATGCGGCCCCTCACACCCCCCTTTAAAAACCATCTCTTTACCCCTCTTGTCGTCCAACCATCGCCCCCACTCACTCTTGAAATTTGCCTCCAAACTCCTCGAAAAAATTCTATCTTTAAATTTCCTTCACTATCTCCCCCAAATCTCCCCTTGACCCACTGCAATCTGGTTTCCGACCCCACCACCTACCAAAAACCCCCCTAACAAAGTCACCAAAGACCTGCAACTGCCAAAAACCCCACGCCATACTCTGTGCTTCTCCTCCGCCTGTCCTCCGCCTTTGACACTGTAGCGACTCACTTCCCCATACAAATTCCCCCCCCCCCCCCCTCCCCCGGTTCACGCTTTTCCCCTTTCCCGGAATTTCCCATACCTACTGATCGGGCATTCGCATCTCTCACTCATGCACCACCCCCTCCTTTTGCCCCCTGTCGTTGGTGTCCGCCAGGAGCTTCCTGGGCCCACTACTCTTTTTTATCTACCTCTTGGTCTGGGTAACTAATAGCTGCATGGCTTTTTAATCCCTGTATGGATGAACCCAATTCTACATTCGGCCCCAATTTACCTCTCTTCCCCCCGATCCCCCCTGTCCCTTTTGTCCATATCCTCCTTCTTTTTTCAACGTCTCCTGAAGCAAAAATGGAGAAAACTGAAATTTATATCTTCCCACCGCCCCCTCTATCCCTCCACCTGATCTCTCATACAGCAAAGGCTACCTTCTCACCCCTCCAAGAGTCCCTGCCTTGGATAACCCTTGATGAATTTGTTCTTCAAACCCCACATCCAAAACCCCCCCTCTGCCTGCTCCTCACCTAAAAAAAATCTCCCGTACCCCTATTTCCCTTTAAATTCGAAACAAAAAATCTGGCCCCCCGCCCCGGCATTCACGACTATCTATTTTCAACATCCTTTCTGTGGTCCCCCGCTAGCACCTCGTCCCCTCCCAACCATCATTAATCTCTGCCCTCTGTTCACCTCTCTCCTCAATCCCCTTTCCCTCCCCTGCCAATCCTTTATGGGACCCCATTGCCCCCGAATCCAGTTCGTAGTAACCTTGACCTACAAGGGGTCTCCATAACCATTCCCCCCAAAAAATATCGCCTTAATCTCCAGATATCTCCCCCCAGGGAAATCTCCCCTCCTCACAGGACCTTTCCTCTCTCCCCGTTCCTCACATAACCTCTCCAAGACTTTTCCCGTGCCTCCCCCCATTTCTCTGGAACTCACGCCCCAACCCCAGACTCTCCCCCACCTCACCAGCCTCAAAAGAACCCAAAACCCATCTCTTCAGGATTCCTATAAACCCAAAAATAAACCTTTCGTCCAACCTCCACAACCCTGTCTGCCCCCCCATCTTCTTCTCTTCCACCTTCTTTTGGGTAAGGGACCCCTCTCCTCTGTCCAGTTGTTAGTATTAATTTTTCACCCTTTTATTTGTTTGCCTATGTTATGTATGAAACCTAATGACGCGCTCTGGAACCAAAACGCTCAAAAATAAATAATAAAATAATGTCCTTTTAAAGTGAATGGGGGCCAGGCCCAAACATTTTAGAATCAAGCACTGGCCAGCACGTACTTCTAAAACACCCAGCATATAGCAATATGCTGTATGAACATACCCTAATTGTTCCTACTACTCAGAAGACCTTTAATGGCATTTTTAATATGTAGAATTCCTCAAAACTCTCCAGACCATTAAAAATAAGGTGCTTTTCATAATAGCAAGACCATTAGGGTTTTTACAAGTTACAGGTACCCAATGAGATGAAATGGATGTGTAAATAATAATATATTTATATTGCCATCATAGCAGGATGAAAAGCAGCTGAACACTACCGAAAATGTGTTCTAAGTGTAAAAGCTTTTTGGTTAGTTAAAAAAATTTTTGTTTACATTTATGCAATCTATTTAAAGATGGATTTGCAAAGAAAGATAAAGTAGATAAATACCTAGAAAAACAAATAATGACTGCATACAAGCAAACTGTCAGGAAAAGCTCCATTCTTCATTGCTTCAACATTTCACAGCATCAACAATCATTATAGCCTTTTTTCTGTATATTATATTGCCTTAGAAAGCCAGTGTTTGCACTTTTTATTTAATATATTGCTGCCATGCTATTGCTCCCAAGATATTTAAAAAATATTCATAAAGAGAAAACCTAAATCGAACATTAAATTTAGTATCATCTATCAAGGTCTGAAATCTCATAACTCAGCAAGAACAGAATCTGGGAGAATCTAGCGGAAAGTTTATTAAGTATTTTACTGGGTAATATTCATTGTTTAGTCCAGTTAGTGGATCTTTTCATGTGTGCTGCAAGATTTCTTGACATAAATGGGTTTTCAATGGTCAATGGTACAATCTTGTAATAGCTTCTCCTCCAGGAGTGTTTGCTCATCTACCCAAAGAAGATTTCATTTGTAATTTTACTTTTTGAGATAAATCTGACATTGTAACAATGATGAAATACACCTAAACTGATTAGTACTGCATTATCTCAGAAAAACAAGTACAAATTTGTAAAAAAAGAAAAAATTGTTTAATTAGTCAAAAGTTGCTTTCACTTGAATATAACTGAGAAAAATAAGAACCCATAGGGCAGCATATATGAAACCTTGTGCGATACGGCAGTTTTCAATCGCTTTAGTAGAGTGTAGAACCAGTATGTGTGAAATTGTCTATTAGCAATTTATACACGAGTCCTGTTCTACAGAAAAATTTGTCTCGGCCATACCATCCTTTGAAATTGGTATGGATTTGTACAACAGTTATGCACCAAACTATAGCCCATTTGTATGGTTCTGGCATGACACGCCCCCACAAACTTGGCACATTCAAAAGTGTCATGTCTGGCACAGGTTTCGCCAAGTTTAGGCGTACGACTGTTCATACATCTATAGAACAGGGCTGCAAAAGATTTTTGGTTGAAAAGCACTCCAGAAAATTGGTGCAGCCCCATTTATACATGTCACCCATAATTTTGACATTCTAGATCATTGCTAATACCACCAGTTCATGATAACTCCTATGATAGCATTAAACCCATATGGCCTATTATGGTCAGGAAAACTAAGCATTTTTTTTTTCATTTTTCCATCATCACCTTAGCAACTCTTTAATTTAGCTCTTGCAATATAAGAGCTTGTTTTTGGGGTGATTGGCTCCACTTTTTAATGTCTATGTTGTGGGGTGCATACAACTTGATTCACTTTTATTAACTTTTTTTGTGGGGGAAATTGAAAAAACACAACAATTTTATCAACGGTTTTTGCATATAATTTTTTTTTGTTCGCTATGTGACATAAATAATTTGTTACCTTTGTTCTATGGGTCAGTTTGATTACAAGGATACTAAATATGAATAAGGTTTTTATGTTTTACTACTTTTGCCCAAAAAAACTATTAAAAAAAAAGTTTTTGAGTTGCCATGTTCTACCACCTACAGATTTTTCTTTGCCATCAATGCAGCTGTAATCACATGGACAAAATTGTTGTTACTCTTCCGTTTAAGAAAGAAAACTCACAATGATCACTGAAATAACTTGAAACTGACAAAAGAAATACATTTAAATGTACTCAAACTCAACTAATGAAAATCTGATATTAGTTTTGAATTGTGCTTCAACTGAATTTAAAAAAACAAACTAATTAAACTGGCCTGGACAAAAATGATGTCTCCCTTAACTTAATATTTTGTGGCACGACCTTTTAAGTCAATCACTGCTCCTCGTGAGCAAACTGCTCCAGCTGACTCAGATGTGAAGGTGCCTTCTCCAGACTGCTTGTTGTAGCTCCTTCCACAGATGTTCAATAGGATCATCAGAAATCATAGAAGACCACTTTAAAATAGTTGTGACTTGCCAGTTGCCAGTTTTGTCTGATCAGTCCACATTCTCGCAGAAGCTTGGTTACATGTCAGTTTGCACTTGGCTACATGTCAGTATGCCTTTGGCAAATTCCAGGCTTTTTCTTATGAATCTTCCATCAAGTTCACTTCAGCAACCACAGAAATGGATGGGGCAATCTGACACTGATATACCTTGATATTGGAGTTTATCTCTAATCTTTTTGAAAATTGTTTAGGGCTCTTTGGGTTACCATTTATTTTATCAATTTCTTCAGTGTGTAATCAATCTTCCTCTTGTGGTCAAATCTAGGGAGGTTGGTTACAGTCCCAAAGAACTTACAATTCTTAATATGTGCAACTGTAGTAACAGGAACATCAAGCTGTTTGGAGGTGGTCTTACAGCCTTTACACTTAATATGTGTGTATATAATTTTATTTCTACTCTCCTGAGACAACTCTCTACTTAGCTTACTTTAGACCATGTTTACTGTGGTACACACTGTGATATCAAACAGCACAGTGACTAATTCTCACCCTTTAAATAGGCAGACTGACTGAATACAGGTTGGAAGACACTTGTGATGCTAATTATAATACACACCTTAGTTTAACTTGTCCCTTTTTTTTTTTTTTTTTTTTGTGGGGGGGGGGGGGGTTGAACCATAATTCAAATACAATGTCTGATTTTCATTACTTGTTGATTTTCATTAAATAAAATGTATTACTACTTTTGACAGTTTCAAGTTATTTCAGTGATCATTGTGGATTTTTCTTTCTTTAACAGAAGGATACCAACAAATTTTCCACATGTGTAAGTGGGCTTGTTTTATGTGAGAAGAGGATTATGAGGAGAAGTGTGTATTTTTAGGGTATATTGGACTTATTGATTTACTTTTATTATTTATTTTTTTATGTGAAAAAAAGCTATTCCAACATTTTTTCATTTTTTTGGAAGTGTTTAACATGCAGTTTCAATAACATTTTAACTTAATTGCTTGGATAATTACAATTGTGCAAACAATTTATATGTATATTTTGGTTACTGCTTTTTTAAAATAAAAAAGATTTTAATAATTTTATGTGAATTAATTTTTTTTCAAAAAACTTTATTTAACTTAATTGTATAACTGTTAGGCAAGCTATTAGCCCATGCCTTTGGCAAGCCCCCATGTGCCATGGCAACCTGAGGCAGCCTGCAATAACATTTGTGGAATGCCAACAGGTGACAGTGAATTTTCCCCATTATACTAACCATTTACGTTGATACAAATAAAAAATTGGAAAAATATTCCATAATAATCCTAACAGGAAATTATTTTTGTTCTATTGCTTTTAAGAAAATACAATATCTCTGCAAACATTCCGACAATCACCATTCTTATTCTCAAGTATTTTTTAACCATTGCTTTGTAGCTGAAATATTCAATAAAGTGGAGACTAACAAGATTCTTATATGTGAAACAGCATTTAGCTATGAGCAACCACTTCCTTATTGTGCAAATGCATTTTAAATGAGTAAAACAAAACAATGTATTATTGCTTAAATATTTCATTCTATTTTCTACCACACAGATATCTCGGTGTTACCTGACTTTGTAGTGTCACTCTGCAACCATACTCTCTCTTCATTCTGTTCCTTGCCCCTTCTTAACCGACAGTTGAAGAGGAAGCCAAAGGAAGAGGGCAACAGAGGATAGGCTGTATGGGTTTGTTTGAAGCCTGTAAGGTCAGGTTCACACCTGTTTGGAGATTCGAATCCTCCTTCACAGATGCACCTCTGGGTCTATTAAAGGACTTATACCATCTGTGCTCCATATTCCACATTGACTTCTGTAGTTTTTTACGTAATTTCTGACAGAATTTGTGGTGGAGTCTCTGAACAGGCCTTAGGATCTGTCCACACGGCAAGGGTTTTCAGTCGGAAAACCTACTGTCTACCATCTGCATAGACTTCAATAGAAAATCCATTCAGTAGTCCATACTGAACGGCTCTTCTGCCAGGAAGGTTTTTACACCGCCGGTGTTCCGAAAAAACATAGAACATGTTCATTCTTCCGCCCGTTTTGGGGTGGAGCATAAACTGTTCAGTGCAAAGAAGGACAGCTGATTCCACAAATTGCGTCCAGAAACTGTCCCTCTTTACGTTAAAAAAAAGACAAAATACCGGTCTGATAATCTGACCGGTATTTTGTCTATCCCGTGTAAACGCATACTATACAGCTCTGTACAGGAGCTGTATGGCTAAAATGATAAACTTTTTGCAAATTTGCTACATTGGTAAATTAAAGAGAAAGTTTATAAAGTAACCATAGCATTTAAGAACCTGCTTTACAAATCTGAAGAACATGTGTATATAGTATTTGGGAATCTGGTACATCAATTAATGGATGATACGCCTTTCAGTTATCATTTATTCACCTGCTATTGCTTTGCCTGAGGAAATGTACTCGCCTCTTTTAGAGATGTTTCCTAATGTTTAGTATACAAAGTACAAGATATTCCCATCTTTGTTGTACATATCTAACAATATTTTCACAAATTGCTTTGGAACTCAAAGACAATTTTATCTTACATTCTTATAAAGAACTGCCATCAGCTCACTTTCAGAGAATCTTCAATTTACTCCTCTTTTCCTTTTCCAATGTGTCTTTTAATGTGAGAAACTTGTCAGCTCACGCTTCATGGTACAAAATCTGTGAGCTCTGCCATGCATACAAATATGTCACCCAGCACAAAATAATGACATTGTTTTCTCTCCACATCTGTCTGTAAAACATAAGAAGACATATTTGTGGTATTAGAATGTCATTATTGTTTTTCCTCACCACGGTATTTGATTTCCACAGTTCTGAAAAGCCTTTTGTCAATTAAATGTATTTAAAATATCTCTAGAGAATGAAAGGACACACCTGACATTATTTCTGGTAATGACTTAATAGGTACTAATATTTTACCAGTATGGCAATGACTGCTTACATTGGAAGATGTCCTCCTGGGATAGCTTCTGCCACCATATTAGGGATTCCTGAGTCAGGGCTCTAAAGTCTTTATCTCATATAAACGTATTGCCTATAACATTTTACTGAATATCCACTACTGTTATACAGGGTTCTTCAGGAAATGTGTTAAGTTTGTATTGAATAATCTTATGACCTCTGGCCTTATCAATAATGGTTGTATTATCTTTATTGGAAATGTCTGAAAAAAAGTATATCATCCCGAGGTAATTAGAAACTGCAGACAAAAAGACTGTAAGTATAAAAGATATACCATATATAAACACATCAACACTTCTTAGTAAATACTGTATAACCTATATCTCTTTTCCCTTAGAAATAGGAATACCACAAGAACATCTGCATATAATCTCAGCTCCCACCAGATAACCAATATTACCCAATAGAATTATTGCCTTAAACATTTATAATTTCATAGTAATATACAGTGTAAGTCCATCTAGGTCAACTTACTATCATTCAGTATGGTTCTACAGGAAGGCATAACATGTTATAGTTGTGAATTGGCCTCAAATTAGTGGATAATGAATATGGCAGAATTTGAGGATATATTTACCAGTAGAATATTACACATAAATCAGATAATTGTGCCTTCAGAAAGACATCCAATACCTTGCTTAACCCCTTTCATCACATTAATTTTGTCTTCCGCGCCATCCAAGAGCCATAACTTTTGTAATTTTCCATCTACATAGAGATATGAGAAATGTACTGTCACGGACGCCCCTGCGACCACTGTCCCGGGTCGCAGGCGCGCCCGTGCCCCTGCTTCCAGCGGAGCCCCGTCCCGCACGTCGGGCTCGGGGTCCGCTCGTGTCCCGGCCCCTGTCAGCGTTCACTTACCTGGCCGCGCTCCTGCTCTGTCTGGCTCCGTCTCCTGGCGCGTATCTCCGCCCCTAGTGGCGCGCGCCGGCAGTTTGAATTTGAAGGGGCAGTACGCCGGTAATTGGTCATTGCCGGGCACTGCTCCTATTTAAGTCCGGCCTCTTCCTGGCGGCCCCCGCCGGATCCTTTGTGTATGTTCCTTAGGAGAAAGCTGTCTAGAGAGTTCCTGTTTGCCTTACCGTGTACCGACCGTCTGCCTACGTTTATCGACTACGAACCAGAGCCACCTGTCCTGACCTCCTGCGTGTCTACCGTCTACAAGACTGAGCCGCCTGCCCTGACCACCTGCCTGTACCCGACTACGAGCCTGTCTGCCGTTCCTGTACCTCGTACCCTTGGCTGCCACCGCAGGTAGTGACCTGGTGGACTCCCGCCGCAGCAAGACCATCCCGCTTTGCGGCGGGCTTTGGTGAATACCGGGACCCACTTAGATTCCACTCCCTGGTTGGGGCTTACGCCATCGCCTGCGGTGGTCCAGTGGATCCACCACCAGACTGTTACATGTACGTTTTAATGGTGCCATTGACTGTATCATTTTATTTCCTGGGAAATTCAAAAAAAATTCTTTGTCAGGTGGAATGTGAAAAAAATTAATTGTGCTATTTTACAGAGGTTTGGTTTTTATGGTATTAACTGTTCAGTATAAGGGTATGTTCACACGGCGTGTTTTCCTCCGCATTTACATATGCTTTTCGATACGTGTTTGGCTCCGTCTGTCGGACCCCAAACGGACCCAAACAAGTATCGAATAAAAAGCAATGTGGTTTACATTCCTTTTATTATGAAACACGCATCGGTGTTGACACGAGTGATCTCTGATACGTGTCTCACTGCGTCTTTCGGATCCGTCTTTCTGATCCGTTCCAAGAATTGACATGTCAATTCTTGGTCCTAAAGAGGCAGCCCTATAATAAACTGTAAGGTACTATCCTGCTGCATCCAACATGCATTCAAACACGCAGCTGCGCTGTTTTAGATCTGATTGCTGCAGCGTTTTTGGATCCAATTTTCGGATCCAAAACCGGACCCACACACGCTGTGTAAACATACCCTAAGTGGCATGTTATCTGTATTCTGCATGTCAGTATGGTTCTTGTGATACCAAATGTGTAGAGTTTTCATTACGTTTTATTACTTTTAAAAAACATTAAGGGCGACATGTATGAAGATCGGCGCGTCGGAGCGCCCGTTTTCGCCCGATATAAAGTGAAAGCTGCGCCTCATTTATGTCGGCGCCCGAAGTGCGCTCATACATGCGGTGTAAAGTTCCCTGCGCCTCGCCAGTGTGTGAAGCGCAGTGCAGGAACTTAGGCGTAGAAGGACAACGCCTAAGATTCACCGCCCAAGAAGGTGTGTTCATACATGCGGTGAAAAGTTCCCTGCGCCTCGCCAGTGTGTGAGGCGCAGTGCGGGACTTGGGCACAGAAGGACTGCGCCTAACATGTATTACAATTCTAGACACGCTGGAAATCAGCGAAAAATCATTAAACATGTTAGTGAATAACAAAAAGAGTTGTCTTTCAAATGAATAAATGCATAAAGAGAAAAATGTAAGTTGAATAAAAGACATAGCAATGTATGGAAAAAGTTGATCGTTTAAAATTAAAGCAAATATATCTATGCTCTCCAAAGAAAGAAAGAATAGCTAGAACAGGTCTTAAAAAATGGAGAGAATTGAACAAATTTTACATTAACTAAGCCTTTGCAGATGTTGCACAGATGTAAATTTTGGTCTATTGTTTTATTAAATAATGAAGATGTATTTGTACAGATGTGAATTTTGGTCTATTGTTTTATTCAAAAATGAAGATGTATTTGTTCTTCATTCACATTGTATTTCATTTTGTATGTACAGCAAGAGCCAGCACAGCACAGTTCTGGCTGGGACTTGGCTGGAATCTGTGGTCGTATTTACGACTGTAAATACGTCCGGATTTCCCATAGGTAGCCATTCTAAGCTACTTGGTCATTATTTTAGGCTCAGTTGGTGATGTATTTACGGACGTAAATACTTCTGTAAATACGTCCAGAACAAAGCCCTGGGAACATAGAAATCCTGCTTGGAGAACCACGGGTCCCAGCCAGAACTGTGCTGTGCTGGCTCTTGCTGTACATACAAAATAGAATACAATGTGAATGAAGAACAAATACATCTTCATTTTTGAATAAAACAATAGACCAAAATTCACATCTGTACAAATACATCTTCATTATTTAATAAAACAATAGACCAAAATCCACATCTGTGCAACATCTGCATTGGCTTATGTGATGTAAAGTTAGTGTAATTTTCACAGACTTTGCAATACATTTTGTAGGGGATATTATTTTCTTTGCAGCTAATATATATATTGTCATTAATGTTATTGTAAAAAATATATGAATACATTGATTTAATTTTTCCAGCACTTGGCTATGTCGGTTTATTAAGTAATTCATTTGTTTGACAAATGCATTTTATTCTTCATCTTCATACTGTGTAATGTATTTCCGACACGAAATCCGTTGCAAATACACATCACAAAGTGTGGCACGTATTTGCAATGTAATTACGGAATGGATTTTGCGTTGCAAATACATTGCACAGTATGAAGATGAAGAATAAAATGGATTTGTCAAACAAATGAATTACTTAATAAACCGACATAGCCAAGTGCTGGAAAAATTAAATCAATGTATTAATACATTTTTTACAATAGCATTAATGACAATATATATATTAGCTGCACAGAAAAAATATCCCCTACAAAATGTATTGCAAAGTCTGTGGAAATTACACTAATTTTACATCACGTAAGCCAATGCAGATGTTGCTCAGAGGTTGGACAGATGTTTTCTTACACATTTTCCATAACATCAATTTTTGCTGTATTAGGGCTGCTTAGAAGTTGAATGCAATTCAGTATATACAAAAAGCTTGCTGGGACCTGTGGTCCGCCAAGCAGGATTTCTTGCTTAATTATTTATTTTCTTGACAATTCATTTATTGGAGTAGTGTACTGCTGGAAGTGTAGAATTCGAGCGCATTACAAGAATACCACGCTCCACTTCGACTTCTCCACTCAGATAGACCACATTCAACTAGGTCTGCCTGTCGGAGCTGTCGAGCGTTGCATTGCGCCTCACTTTGCCGACCCGCGATCATGAATTCCCCTGAGTTTTCGAATTTGACGCGTCCCACCCCAGAACTCCCACGGCGCGCCCATTGCACGCCCCTTAATGTTAGCGGCAGCCAAAGTGGCGGAAGGTTGGCCTAACATCAACCCCTGCGCCCAACAGGGGACTCGAGCCGGTGAGGCGCAGTTTACGCCAGAAAACAGACGCAATTCACGATCATACATGTCGCCCTAAAACGTTCTCTATTTTTTTTAAATTTGCAGCAGCACCACATTCTTCAACCAATAACTTTTTTGTTTTTCTACGGACTTCAGAGGGGGCTCATTTTTTGTGGGTTAAAATGTAGCTTTTATTAGTGATGTTTTGATCACTTTTTATTTTAATTTTTTGGGTGAGTGTTATTACAAAAAAAAATCTGCAATTTTGGCACTGGAATTTTGGAATAAATGATGTTGTATTTTAAAAGATAGGACTTTCACAGACACAGAAATACTAATTCTATGGACAAATTATGGAAATAGTTTGAAACACATCAGCACAACCAGCAAAGGTAATAAAAACACAAAAAAAGGCAAATTGGTGCACAGTTTGAGCCAATAAAATACACAAATTATAAACTTTATTAGCGTTTGGACATGACACAGTTAAAAACAATTAAAGAGTCCACACAAAGGAATTTACAATTCACAGGCAGGAATGTCACCATGAGAAAGAATTTAAACTTATTAAAACATAAACAGCCGCAGTATGCTCTTGTAATTAATAACCAATGATGTTCAAAATATCTATATAAACACCATTCACCAAAATGCAGGTTATGATAACATGAAAAACACATCACACAAATAAGGAATATAACTCACAGAGGAATTGAGGCTTAGTTGCTGATCCTCAAGCAGGTCAGAAGCAAATTCCCAGTAGGATTCAAGTGAGCCTCAATGCCACATAGGAGGGTTCCACAGGTGCAGAGTACGAATAGGCATATCACTCGCACATTATCTATGCATGAAGGGAGAGGCTGTCTTTATATCATACCTGCACACAAAAAATTCCGCATAGGGAGTCAATCATACAGTTATGTATATTGCACTGTTGTCGCTATAAACCCGCAACTTAGTCCTCATTGTGAGGTTTCCAAATTAATAGAAGAATGGACATATGCACATATGTAAGGGAAGATTTGCAACTGATATCAGGTTGATTTCAGAAACAACATTCTGTATTTTGGTTGATACATACAAGTTTTTATACAGGTTGATCTGGAGGTGTGGGGACGTTAACATAATCATCATTATTTCACGTTTTTTATTACAATTTGCAATACAATTAGTTAATTTAATCATATACAATATAATTGGTTACTTCTAATCAATATACTTTTCTAAGCACTCAGTAAAGTTTGTGTTATCTTTGTTTTGCTTTACTAATTTGCAGCATATCTCCTAGTAAATCAGTCAATATTAATGTTTTGATTAAAATGAGAAAAACAACTTATCTAACTATTGTTTTGATTATTAAGTACTAGGAAAACAGGTTGTTTCGTGTTGGGAATAGCTAATTAATCTGGAAGAGATGTTGGTGGCCTCCTAGAGGATTCTGGAAAATAAGTAATGGAATGTTAATAATAATAATAAAAATAATAATAATCTTTATTTCTATAGCGCCAACATATTCCGCAGAACTTTACAAATTCAAGGGTAAACATACAGTCATTACACATTAAAAGTACTTACAAATGAGACTCAAGGTGTGAGGGCCATGCTCGTGAGAGCTTACAATCTATTAGGGTGTATGGGTGAAACATACGGTAAGAAGTGCCAAGTTTACAATGGTCCGGCCATGTTTCATAAATAGGAGGTGGTTTACATGAAAAATGGATGAACCTGCCACCCAGACTGTACATCTATATACAGATAAGTGCCTGTGAGTGCCCAAGTGCAGGGAGTGTGACAGATGTGTGTGATAGCAGTTAGGGATCCTGGTGGGCCAGACCGAGAAGATGTACTGTATTCTCAGGGCCCTCTTAAAACTGCGAGGGTTGTGAATGTGCCTGATCGCCCGCGGTAGCATATTCCAGAGAATTGGTGCCGCACGTGTGAAATCTTGTAGGCGGGCATGGGAGATTCGGATGATTGAGGAATGTAGTCCGATATCATCAGCAGAGCGGAGAGCACGGGTAGGGCGGTAGACAGAGACTAGGGAGGAGATGTAGGGAGGAGCAGCGCTGTGGAGAGCTTTATGGGTGAGAGTGCTGAGTTTATACTGTATCCGTACTGGATGGGCAACCAGTGCAGTGACTGAAACAGGGTAGAGGCATCAGTATAGCGGTTGGAGAGAAAGACAAGCCTGGCTGCTGCAGTTTGGACAGATTGGAGAGGGGAGAGTTTGCAGAGAGGGAGACCGATAAGCAAGGAGTTGCAGTAGTCAAGACGAGAAAGAATAAGAGCAGTAATGAGAGTTTGAGTCGTTTCCACAGTGAGAAATGGACGGATTTTGGAGATATTCCTGAGGTGCAGGTGACAGGAGCGGGCAAGGGATTGGATATATGGGGAGAAGGTCAGATCAGAATCAAATAAAACCCCTAGACAGCGGGCCTGCTGCCTAGGAGAAATGGTGGTACCACATACAGAAACAGAATAGCAGGGGGGGGGGTTGGTTAGTAGATTGCGGAAAGACAAGAAGTTCAGTCTTAGTGAGGTTTAGTTTCAGATGGAGAGAGGACATGATGTCAGAGACAGCGGACAGACAGTCACTGGTGTTTTGTAGCAAGGCTGGAGTGATGTCACGGGAGGAGGTGTATAATTGGATGTCATCCGCATAGAGATGGTACTGGAAGCCAAATTACTGATGGTTTGTCAATGGGGGCTGTGTACAATGAAAAGAGGAGCGGACCTAGAACTGATCCCTGAGGAACTCCAACAGCAAGAGGAAGAGGAGAACCAGAAAATGAGACACTGAAGGAGCGGTCAGATAGGTAGGACGAGAACCAAGCGAGAGCGGTGTCCTGGAGGCCAATGGTGCTGAGCATGCTGAGGAGAAGTTGGTGATCCACAGTGTCAAATGCTGCAGAGAGATCCAAGAGAAGCAACAATGAGTAGTTACCCTGAGATTTTGCTGTTAGGAGGTCATTTGAGACTTTAACTAAGGCAGTTTCCGTGGAGTGTAGTGTGCGGAATGTTACAGTGATTATCTCTGTCAATACATATATAAAGAAAGAGAATAACTTCATATAAACTATAGACATATCCCTCTTGCGTCTGTTGGAAATTATGAACAATTTAATTTAAGACTGAAGAACTAAGAAAAGTTTATTAGCTCTATAACTATGTCAAGGCTAAATCAGATCAAGGTCAAATTCACATGTCTTCTAAGTTTTAGAAATATGTATATTTAAACCTTGGTAAATAATAGAGAATTCACTTAAAGGGGTTGTCTCACTTCATTGATTCATCTCACCTCAGTCCTGTTTTCTTGGCTTCATTTTAAATTCAGGGGCGTGTTTACTGGTTTCTACTAGACTGTAGTAGAAGCCAGGTCTGTAGCTATAGCAACCAGCAATGGCCAATCCGTTGCAATCAAACAGGTCTGTAGCCATAGCGACCTGAGGAACTGATGCAGCCCATATAAGAGGGGATATCTAGGAATAGGTAGGACACTGTTAATGGACATATATAGCAAAGTTCCTTGTTTTTGTAAGATCTTTAAAATAAAAAGCAATCCTTGTAGTGAAACAACCCCTTTAACTCTATACTTTTTCTGACAGCACCATGCTGGCATGACAGCCTATTGCTGATCCCACTACTATTCAACTGTATGGGCTGTCCGGCACTTTCTAAGTGACCAACACCAAAACTGACACTCAATACTTCTCAGACTAGCAAATACAGAAGTTTAAATGTCAGTTCCCAACAGAATACATCAAAACTCACTGTACACTGAAGAGGAGACTGCACACATGCAAAATGCTGTTAAAGCAGCCCCTTTCTGCGCTCTCTTACGAGGGGGGGGGAGTGCAAGGCATTGAATTTCCACTTAAATAGGTTTCTATGGGATGCCAGTTTTGTATCACATGTAGTGCATTAAGACTTCATTAGGTCTCAGGCTGCCATGGCAACCGCTTGCACCTGATGATTTCGTCACCAAATGGGCAAAGGGGCGGTGTGCATTCATTCAGATGTGGCATATAAAGGGTTAAACAGAAGGACTGGAGCAGTCTCCTTTCCCTGCTGATAGTCGGCACTCAACGCATACCCCATTAGCGATATAATAGTTACCCATACGTCCACTGTCGCTAAAGGGTTAAAATGGACAGAATAAATCAACCATCACAACATCATTTGGTAACAAGTTTGATAGTCTTACTGCTCTTACAGTAGAGAAACCTCTTCTATATTTGTGTGGAAACCTTCTTTCTTCAAAACCTAAAGAATGTCTCCATGTTATAGATGTAGTCCTGGGTATATATAGATCATAGAATGGATCTCTGTATTGACCATTAATAAAGTTTAAATAATAAATAGATCTCTCCTAAGCTATCTGTTGTGCATACTGAATGACAAAGTTTACTAATCTTTATTAGTACACAATGCATTATTCACTAAAACCCATAGGTGGTATGCTTCTGTACCTGCTCGAGCTTGAGTCTTTCTAATGTAAAACTTTTAACAATATATGCCAGAAAGAAAGACAGGAGGCTGTGTGTAGAAGGCTGTACACTAGAACATGGAGTCCTGTGCAGCTTTACATATATATACATATAGTGTCGGACTGGGGCAATACCCTACACGTGGGTGTAAACTGCTGCTTGGGCGCATGGCAGGGTGTACAAGGAAGCGAGCGCTATTTGACTTTTGGAACGCAGATTTTGGTGGGGTCATGTCGCATTTGCAAAGCCCCCAAAGTACCAGAACAGGTAAAACTATCCAGAAGTCACCCCATTTTTAATTCAACACCCCACAGGGATCTTGTCTAGGAGTGTACTGTGCATTTTGGGCGCACAGGTGTTCCATCGTTTTTTTTAGCATTGGGCCATGAAAATGGGGTGGGGAAACGCAGTTTAGCCATTGCTTTTTGGGCTTCAATTTTACAGCGTTTGCCGTGCAGTGCAAATGATGTGATAACTTTACTATGGGGGTCGATACAATTGCAATGGTATAAATGTTATATAGTTTTTTATGTTTTATTACTTTTACACAATAGAAATAGGTCTATAAAAAATTGCGTTTTTATGTTGTCCTATTCTGACAGCCATAACTTTTTCATTTTTCTGTATACGGAGATGATTATGGGCTTGTTTTTTGCAGGATAAGTTGATGTTTTTATAACTACCATTATGGGGTGCATATTATGCTTTTATCACTTCTTTTTATGATGCATTTTGAACAAAATACAGCATTCCTGGTAGTGTTTTTTATTTTTATTTTTTACAGTGGTCACCGTGCAGTATAAATGGCATGTTTTACTCAGTAGGTCAATACGATTACAGTGATACCCAATTGGTATATTTTTTTTATGTTTTACTGCTTTTACACAATAAAACACTTTTATTCAAAACAGAAAACACATTTTTGCATCGCAATTGTCTGAGAGCCATAACTTTTTTATTTTTCTGTGTAAATAGCTGTGTAAGGGCTTGTTTTTTGCAGGATGAGTTTTTTATTGGTATAATTTTTGGGGGGACAAGACTTTTTGATCAGTTTTAAATCCGCGTTTTTGGAAGGCAGGGTGAAGAAAATACTGCAACCCTAGTAATGTTTTTTATTTTTATCTTTAACAGCACTCACCGTGCAGTATCTGTGATCAGTTAGCTTTGCTCTCTGGGTCGATACGATTATGGCGATACCCAATTTATATAGTTTTTTTTATTTTGAAGCACTTTAAAAAAAAAAAAGTGTTTTATTGTGTAAAACAATATTTATGCATTGCTATCTTCTGAGAGCCATAACTTTCTTATTTTTCCATATGCAGAGCTGTGTAAGGATGTTTTTTGGTGGGGTGAACTGACGTTTTAATTGGTACAACTTTGGCATTTATATGTGTTTTTGATCCCTTTTTATTCCATTTTATGTGCTGCGGGATGAACAAAAATCACATTTCTGTGGCTGTTTTTTTTTTTTTACGCTGTTCACCGTACAGGTTAATTAACATGACAGATTTATAGGGTGGATCATTATGCACGTGCCGATACCAAATATGGGTACTTTATTTTTTTATCTTTTTTGGGGCCATTGGTGTTCGTAAAGTGGAAAAGGGCAGGGTACGTGTTTTTTATTTTATTTTTTGTTTGTGTTTTACTTTTTCTACTTTTTTTTTACTTTTTCACATTTTTTCACTTTTCCTCAGTGGGGATTTGCAACAGCATTGCTGCTGTGTACTGGTCGCCATGGTAACTGCCAATCACCATGCCCACAATGCATTGCAGGCATGGTGACGTCACCAGACTACCTGGATGCTTTCAGAAAGCATCCGGGGAGTCGGGTAAGGAGATCAGTAGCGGCGCGGACCTTGTGTAAGATTGTTAATGAAAATGTTAAAGAGGATAGGGCCCAATACTGAGCCCTGTAGTATCCCACTAGTAACAGGGATCCAGTCTGAGTATGCACCGTTAATTACCACCCTTTGTTTTCTATCTCTGAGTCAGTTGCTTACCCACTTGCACACATTTTCATTTTACTTACTTAGTTATATAGGCCTCCTATAGACAGGTATATAGTCACCCACATAGACATCTATTAGGTAGGTAGACCCTCTGTAGGTAGGTGTATAGGTCCCCTGTAAGTAGTTATGTAGGCCCCCTGTAAGTAGATTTATAGGCCCACTGTAGGAAGTTATAGATACCACAGCTAGCACCAGGAGCTTGTGTCCTCTGTGACTGACATTATCAATTTACCTATACCGATCTATCTTTTATTGTGCTGTGGGGGGACAAAAACAAACAAAAAGTGCAAAGCACATCCCTAGTGTAGCAAGTTCAGGTTAAAATATCAATATGAATAGGTGTGATGGCCACTGATCTGGCTTAGTTGTGCCTTCGGTGGCACAACACATCACAGTGCGAATCGATATATATATATATATATATATATATATATATATATATATATATATATATCCCCTTTAACTGGATGTCTGTCTGAATTCCCGATGAAGTGGAAGAAGTCCAAATAAATTTGCACATATCAGCAGCCAATTTTACTACCAAATTTCACTGTTGAGGCTTTAGCACAATACTGTGTGTCTAAATGCTCACTCTTACAAGAGGTCACGTAGTTCACAGATAAAAGTAGCTGCCGCTCGATACTCAAGAATGAAAATAGGTGAGCTGTATAGTTGATCCCCAAACGGAAAATTTTAAAAAAAGAATAAATAAAGTACTAACCACAGGGGGAATGAGAACAATAACTAAAAAGAGAGAGTAGGAGCTACGCATTTCACCGGCACTCTTGTCCGGCTTCCTCAGGCTCATGTGACACGCGTGGGTAGCATCTGTTAGAAACCTTTTAAAAGTTTTACCCATTTACAGATTCAGGTTTTCATTTTATCCAATTTTTGAATATTGGCACGACATTTGCTATGCACCAGTCCTGACATATCAAATTGTATAACATTTCAGGGGTCTGTACTCATGATAGGTTTGTGTCCTTGATATGGGACCCGCACCTATCGTGGGAAAGGGTCCCAGATGTCTCTGCTGAGAATGAACAGTCGGTCACACTTGCGCACTACTCTCTACTTTGTTTTATTGGAGTTCTGAGTACAACTGAACATTCTGCTCCTACATTGAAAAGAATGGAGAGTAGTGCGCAAGCAAAACCCACACGTATCGCACATTGATGGCATTTCCTATCAATAGGCCATCGGTGTGTGAGCTGGAAAAATGCCTTTAAGTACTAACCCCTTAACAACCACCAACAAACTTTTGACGTCCGCAATGCAGGTCGTTCGTCTGCAGCGCAGTCTTTTGACGCGCTGCAGACATTGGGGTTTGTGGCTCCCACCCTTTCCCACACAGTTTTGCAGTTCGGGGAGCAGGGGAAACCTCCACTCTCCAGCACCTAACCCTTTGATTGCCATGGATAATGACCACAGCAGCTTTCCCCTGCTATATCAGGTGATCGGGACTCCTGGTGACCCAACAGAGCCCAGGAACGGCTGCACAGTCAGCCCTGGGACTTAAGGTAGCCCCAGGGCTGTCTTGTAACCCCTTGTGTCAAACTGCAGATTCTAAGTCTTAGCAAAATAAATATGCAAATCATTACAAATGTAAAAGAAAATTTAAAACAGTTCCCTTCGGGGATTCAAAAAAAAAGAAAAAAAAAAGAAAAAAGGTGAGAAAAAAAAAAATAATAATAAAAAATAAATATTTAATAAAAAAATAATTATGCATACATTACATAGGAAAAAAACAAAACCTACACATCTAGGTATGAAATTTAATGCGTAAAAAAGAAATTTGAAAAAAAACGCAATAAATTTTTAAGTGAACTTAAACTCCCATAATTCCCCCAAAAAGTACAACTTGTCATTGTCTATCACCTGAATTCTTACAGGTCCTGGGGTGTATGAAATTGGTGCATTTTGTTTTAGTATGTTTATTGTGGCAATGCATCTTTTATCCAGCTGAGATTTAATAGAAAATTTACTTTACCCTGGTGCATTTCACATGACATTTTATTTTCTATATAAACACAGAAGAAAGCATGTGAAAAGTTATTTTTCTTTCATAGCCTTTAAATATGCAGGTCTTTTTTGCAAAAGCAATATATTTGATAACTTCAGTCATTATACTGTATATGCTAGAGCTGACATTATACCATACATGATTGTCTTCTTTGAAGGAGCTCCACTGAAGTATAGAAGATGAATGATATTTATAGATGACAAGTTATGCTTCTCTTCTTTAACAAAATTTAAAGGGGATGTATCGCTTCGTCAGTTTGCCCTTTTTTGTGCTCTCCACAGCCTCTCAGTTAAGAAATTAAGGGCGTTTTTTCCCCCCCCAGCTGGGTTTTTAAAACCCAAGGGATTTACATCATCCCCCCTTCACTTTCATGCTGGTCCGTGTGTTCCCCTCCCCCCCCCACATTCACTGGCTCCCCTATCAAAATATGTAAGAGTGTTTTCTACCACAGGGTTTCATTTGTTACAAATGAACCCAACTTTTATAAACTCCTCCCGAGCTGTGAGATGAAATTCTCCACCCAATGCTCCTTAAAGTTTTAGGACAGTCACACAATTGTGCTGTTTTTTGATTTAAAGAACCCTGCGTGTTTAATCTGTTTCTTCTGGCTGTGGAGAGTGAAAAAAACCCGGGCCCCCACTTTGAGTGAGAGGCAGGAATCAAGCTCCGTGAAAAAGCTGCCTGGGGCTGAACAGAATGTAAAGACTCTCATAGTGAAAGCAAAGAGGAGGGATCCCATGACACTGGATTCAGTGTAAACAGAAACAAAGATAAGGAAAACTGGAAAAAAAGACAGCTTTTTTAATGCACCAAATTTCAAAAGTTACTTGTATTCATGTCCCCTTATTTGAAAACCATTAATAAATGAACAACCCCTTTAAAACTTGGCAAACTTATAATGAACTTTCATTCCTTTTTCTGTAGGCTTTCTGTAGTTCTAAAGAAGATGTATAATGACATGAAGCTCAGGACTTCTTTGTCTCTCAACACACAGGAAACAGCTCTGTGTGGGACCCTGGAGATCAGGTGGTTTTACAGTGTAGTCTTTGAAGCCACACCCTTTTGTTCCTGGCTCCCAAAGCTTCACTTTAGGGAAAAAGGGCAGTGTCATGTATCGATACTGAGGTTGGAAGGGAGGAAGATAGACAAAGCACAGCAAGGGATCCAGGGAAATTAAGTTTTACAGAACAAAGAGAAGCAGCTTTCAAAAATCTGCTGCTCTGCTGCTGAAAGTGGAAGCTGCATATAGCATAAGACGTGCACAAGTTAGTATAGAAAACATCATAGTGAATAACAAAGTCTCAGACAAGCAATTTGAGGTTTTGTTTTTGTTTCTAACTTGCAAGACAACCCTTTTTTAGAACCAAAGGTAAAAATGTACTTTGTGATCACATTGACTCAACAGCATGAAGCCCTATCTTTATCTATAACAAAAAAGGGGATAATAGACCCTTTCAACATACTGCATAAGATTTCAAAAACAAATATCATTTTACAGTCAATAAATATGGTACAATTTGTTTATGATGTGCTGAGAAAAAAAAGTATAACTACAAAGTATATGAGTCTCTAGCAGCACATACTGCACTTTAAAAAACCCTTCTACAGTGTATGATTTTTCTTGCCTGGCAAAGCCAGTCTATTTCCTGGCACACATAATTTCATCATTTACTGCTTCACATCTATGCTACAATAGTGCATAAAGCAGTTTTTTATATGTGTCTCTTTCTGTGTATAGCAGAAAAACTAAATATAATTTTCATCTAAAAATTAAAAATATGTTCCTCGAATCACAGTGCCAAGCAAAAGGGTAACCATATTTTGAACTTTGACTTTCAGGCTCCATATCTCACCATCCACTACATCTTTGAACATGAGGCTACCATCATTTTGTAGACATCATCTTATCTATCTCATGCATTAATTTGACTTGCAACTATTTAGCACATGCCTAGTTATGCAGATTCTTGTCATGTAACTGCATTGTTACTGTTTTGCTTCTCAAAATCTAGACTTTAATTTGTTTTATTTTGTCAGTATTTTTAAATCCACCTTTGGCTTTCAACACTGACTGAATCATGTCTCAACCGAAATCTGATCCCAGTGCTCTTCTGCATGTTCCCAATGTTGGTGTATACTGGTCGACTCACTTGGGTACGAGTACAGCTTTTGAGGTCTGAGGACCAATCCAGCAACTCTACTTCATTGTCATAGAACCTGTTCTTCTCCAATCTTGGCACATGCTTCAGGTCGTTGTCCTGCTGGAACACTATGTCATCCTTTTCATACCCATAGTACTTGAGTGTATGAAGTAACTGAACTTATAGGATACTCACATATAGCTCAGCATTGAGACCACTATCAATCCTGGACAAGTATACAACACCATTGGCTGTGAAACAACCTGATATAATCAGGCTTCTCCCACCGATTTGACAGTTCCTTCTATTTCTCAATCCATTAGCCCCCTTTTCCCTTGATTCTTCCAGACCCCTTTGCACCCATCAAAGCCCAGTCTATTGATTTTCACCTCATTGCTTCAAGTTACACGATTCCAATCTTCTACTGTCCACTTTTCATACTTGTTTTTAAATTCAAGCCAACACTTCTTATGAGGATATGAAATACGAGGCTTCTTCGCCCTTTTTGGGCCACCATTTCAGACTTGTGTAATGTGTTTCACAGGGTGATTGCACATACCTCTGTGATCTAACTATCAAAAAGCATACAAGCCACCTTCACTGCTGTGTTTGTGGTGCCAGAACTGATAGACCTTGTGATGACTCAACATGTTGACTCAGATATTTTGCTGGATGTCCACCTCTTGGCTCTGGAATGAATGGATAGACTTAATTTTGTATTCTTCAAAATGTCATCGCATTCCTATGGTGCTGTTTGGCAATTTTGTTGGCCAAGAGACTACTGTCGACGAGCTGAATGATGCGGTTTCTCTTGTCTTGGAAAATCTTCTTCATGGCTGCTCCTCAATTCAAACCAGTGACCCTTTGCTTGGGAATCATCCTAATAACATACAGAGCTATTAGAGCATGTGAGAAAAGGTTGTAATTTGAAGTATACAAGAAAAAGATTGTTCCACCACCAGGAGCAAAACAGTAACAATGCAGTTTCATGACAATAATTTGCATAACTATGCATGTGCTAAATAGTTGCAAGTCAAATTAATGTATGAGATAGCCAAGATGATGTTAGCCTCATGTTCAAAGCTGTAGTGGATGGTGAGATATGGAGCCTGAAAGTCAAAAGTTCAAAACATTTTGCTTTTGCTTGTCAGTGTATATTCAATAGAAAAATAATATGTCTAAGGGCTTATCTTATCTTTATATATAATTAAGGTCAGAGCTATAATCATTATTATCTAGATTATATATATGGATTATACTAGCATACAAGTAAAAAAAAAAGTAAAAACAAATTCATATATGTAAATCTGTGCTCAAATGCCATAACCAAGAACATAATACTACATGTACCGGTACAGAGAAATATCAAGAGATTCTTACATTTTATATTCTTACATTCAAAGTCTCAAATTTAATTATGGACTTTGATTCTTACATATCACTATGCAAACTGTCCTTCTATCTCCCTATTATTATTATTATTTATTTTAGAGCGTCATTGATTCCAGGGCGCTGTACATTCGAGGGGTTTACATACATTACATAAGTCAAACGAGTACAATGATAAGTGATTAATGACAATTGGCATGACAGAGGGAGAGAGGACCCTACCCGCGAGGGCTTACAATCTACAAGGAGGGGGAAAGAGACAGGAGGTGAGGGGCAGACATGTTTGTGGAGGAAGTAGTGATATATGATATACTTTGTATTGTTAGAAGATTTATCATATTGGAAAGCTTAACTCCACTATCCAAGTACTGAGCCCTTTGTTATTCCATTGCCCTGACTAGTATTGTGCTTCAGGTTTGGGACAAAATCAAATTTGACCCAAATATGAATGAGTCAATTTGGATTGGACCAAATCTATTTTTATTGTAAATCACCAAAAATTGACCAATAATGTAACACTAACCAAAAGTTTGGGTTAGGTTTAGAGCTTTTTACTGGTTTGTAAGGGTAAACCTACCACTCCACAGTGCTACTGGTCTATTGATGCTCTTGGTGCAGCATCACTTCTGGTCTGACGTCACATTAGAGATTCACCTAATTAGGGTGAATCCTAACCCTAATGTGACATCGAACTGAAAGTGGCATCTTACCAGTTGTGATATCAGACCAAAAAAGTGGAACAACATGAATTTAACTCCTGCAAACCAGTAAAAAAGCCTAACCCTAACTCAAATTTTGGGTTAGGGCTATGGTTACAATTGATTTGATGGCAATTTATGTAAAAAAAAAATCGATTTGGCCAAACCAAAAAGAATCGATTGTATTTGTGTCAAATTTGACTTTGATCTAAAGCATAATAGTATTCAGGTTATTATTCACTTTGAGATAGGGTTATGGTTATAGTTGGGGTTAGGATTATGGTTACAATTGGGTTTAGGGTTAGGGTGAAAAAATTTGAGTTTGGATTGTCCTGAACAGGGACAGTTTCCAGCAACACTCTTCATGTCAATGTCTTATTGTGCCTTAGAATTCCAATACTGTTAAAGCAATGCTCAGCCTGACAAGTGACTTTACACCATGTGTTATGGATACAAAGCATAATCAATAACACTCTATATGTTAGTACAGTTTCCAAAAACTGAATTTTTAGAACTTGCAATTAATAAACAAAATGAAAATCCAACTGCATACATTGTATGCAGTACAAATTACAGCAGTATCCCTTTTATATAGTCAGTAACCTTTAACACCTTAGTGATTTCTTCCTTCGCTGGCCCCACTTCTTGGCTCCTTACAGCAGGACGGATAGAGTTGCGTTTCAATGTTTTAATATTGTTAGGGCAGGGAGATAAACACTTTAGTACATATTGGAGAGTAATAAATTGTGTTGAACATTGATAAACTAATGCAATTACCAGCAAGGTCACAGAGTCAGCTAATTTAGAAATATCAGTAGTAGGATTTTGAGTTGTCCCCTAGAGAACTGTAGCCACTTTATTACAGCAGCAGGGTGAGGAGGAAATGGTACATTACGATTGATCTTTTGATCTAATTGTAGAACTCTGCCATCCCCTGTTTGTCCAGAAGTGCTTAGCTAGCAAGAAGAATCACTGCACAGCTAATTGAGGAAAATACCCTAAAAGTTGATGAAATGTGAGAAACAAAGATTAAATTGAGCTTTGAATTAGCTCTCTATTACATGCTATGAAATAAACAGAGCAGACAAGTTATTAACACAAATCACATTATCGGTCCATATTCCACCTCCAATTACACTGCATAAGTTTATCACACTAAAAAATTCATATACAGATTGATACATTATGTTTAGGCAAATGTATCCATTCATAGATCAACCAGTAATGCAATGTAACCATATAATAACCGCCAAATATCAGATCCAACCATTTCCAGGGGTAGATCAGAAGATAGGAATATGTGAACATTGGTAAAATACTGGTGTAAGTTATCTGTTTTCCTAAATTTGGCAGTGGAGCATACATGAGTACTACAATGATATCAAACATTTGGAGTAGAAACATCTAAATTAAGATGACTGATTTTATGATTATGATTATGATTATGATTTATGATTATGATTTTTATAATTTTATGAAATTATTTAGTAGGAATGTTTACCTAAATGCAAATATTTGCCTAATTCACTATCTAATCTAACGGGTGATGACATTAATTCATTAGATCTTAAATGATTGTAGGTTGTATATTAATACACAATAGATAAAAGTATCAAACAATGTGTGAGAAATTAAAACAATGATCTTAAATAGGAGATTGAAGCAAAAAAAATCCTTGTGTACTAGGTGGTTAGAGTGTTTTGGTATGAAATGGGCACTAAAACTGGGCTACATTTAATCTTGGCTTGATAAGCTCTAGGGCCATCTGACCTCTATATATACTTCTGATCAGATCATATTATGTACCTCTCCAATTTTGCTCTAAGTGCCATTGACCCACTAAATATCTAATGAAGCCATGAAAACTTTGCCAGATCCTTTTTTTAACTAGATCCTGACAGATCCCTTTGACGTGTAATGATTTCCACCAAGTTTCTGTTGGTTTTTCCTTTTATACCAAGAGTACCACTGTAGACCACTCTATTCTTGTCATTAGAAAATAACAGGTAGTGACATCACAACACATTTGCCCCTAAAACGTCATGTAAGACATAGGTCAGTAATCACGGCAGCCACAAAGCAAGATGAGAATCTCCTCTCTTAGCGTTTGGGGTAGAAAATTATTGGGAAATATACATTTTTGGGGGCCATGTATGAAAACTGTCTAGGTCTAAGACTTTCTTTATTGCCCATAGCAACCAATCAGAGCTCCCCTTTCATTTTTTTCACTATATGAAATGAAAGGGGAGCTCTGATTGGTTGCTATGGGCAACAAAGAAAGTCTTAGACCAAGACAGTTTTCATACATGGCTCTTTATGTCCACTTGTAAGGCCATGTTCACACGGCTTAATTGCAGGACGTATTTCGCCCCGTAATTATGCCGTGTGGATGGGGGCGGGGCGGGGGGCCGGCAACTTGCCAGCTCCATAGACATGCATTATCCACGGCGCGTATACGGCGTGAATAATGTGCATGTCACTTCTCTCCCCGCTCGCCGTATTGTCCGAGCAGGGAGTGGAGCCGTAATCCATAGTTCTCTATGAGAACTGTGGATCACCATAATGACCGGGATGTATTTAAGCCCATAATTCGCGTAGTACGGCGTGAATTACGGGCTAAAATATGTCCCAAAATAAGCCGTGTGAACATAGCCTAACTGTGCTGCTTTCTGTACCACAAAAGAGCCCTGACCACTCAGTTTCTTATTCACTGAGTCATCCAATGAGTCAGTCTATCACCAGTGGTAGCTCTGTCCCACCTGTTCATTACTCAGCTCAACACTGAACATCACAATGGTGGGCACCACCTTTATTATATGCAGCTAGAGATTCATCCACAACTGAGTCACATGGGCTCCATTCTAGCCCCCAACTGACTACCTGTAGCCACCACAGTACTCGAGGGTAAAATTCTCTTTTGACATGTTTGCCAAACCACAGCGAGCCCGCACTAATACTGTACAATAACAATACAATGTCAGATATTCATAATTCACAGCAGCATCTCAGGATGGCAAGGCATGTAACACAGCAAACTGCATCAGTCCCAGAACTTGGTGTCAGTCTTTAAATAGTAGGTAATGTACAGACATCATGGTGGTCAGGCTCAGGTCAGTATTTACCCCATTTACCTCTCCTTGTGAGCATTTCTTAAGTGGAAGTGTTTCTAAAAAAGACCATGTTCTCAAACCTCTGAAATATCCTTCCCGTGGGGGAACAGTTATTACTTTGAGCTGAAATCCTCCTGTCCTTCTTTACTCGTTAAATATCCCTATCTTTGACTTGATACATGAACTTGCAATAAAAATCTATATTTCCCAAAAAAAAGCATCTCAAGGCAATTTGGCCTATAAAAATATCTATATTCAAATGATTTTTTGCTAATTTATAAGTGGAAAACTATTGAAGCAAACGTATCGATATGCATGAAAATAAGTAAACCTCTCAAAGGTTTGAGAAAGCATCAGCCAAAGCGAAACGGCCATTGGCCAGAATCAGTGCATGTTACTATTTTACCACCCCTTGTATGTTGCATCAAGCAATAAAGACCTGAGTTTCATTTTGTGGGTGCCGCAGTAAAACTTCTTCCTCCTGAATATATGGATGAAGCTAGGTCATATGTCCCTATATCAGACAATTTTTATATGGGCCTGACCTATGGAATGAAATAAACCCTGAGGGTGTACAAACTGAAGATGTAGCCCTCAGACCTATGGGCCACGACGGGTCCCGCTGTGTCGGACCTGGGGCCTACCAAGGGATCTAACGATCCTCCGGTGGGCCAGTCCGACACTGACCCCTATCCCTTTCGTAACCCGGGGACTACCTGTATTGGGAAATAAATACTGTATAAGAAATTAATAGCATTAATAGAGAAGTTAATTCAGGACCCTTGTTTTTAAGCCAGAGTAGACCCTTAAACATCCATTGCACAGACAGTCTATTTAATTAGGTAAACTCTGTGTATTCTGTAATTTCTCTGTTAGTTTTGCTGCAGACTAACTGAATACTTGCTGTGTATCTTCACGGTTTACAGCTTATCTCTGCAGGTTCCAGCAGTGAGGCATCATGGGATCTGCTTATTATAAAGGGACCCAGATCTGTATTAAGAATATGCTACACTATTGTACTTAATCATCATGAGAGGTGCGACTATTATACTAAATGGTCCAAAAAAGATTGTGCTATTTGGTTAGTAGCTGTTTAGAAAGATTACATGGGACTCTGCTGTATTCCTGAACACAGTGCATCCCCCACTCCTTCACCAGTGACTGGTGGGGGCTGACATATCTACCTGTACACATCAGTGGACAGCAATCATTTGTGTGCACCTCATCCCATATAATCACAATGCTATACGGGGAAGGGTTGAAGCACATGTCCCCTTTGACTACCATATGCTATATTCTCCATGGATATATCTACATAAAAACTTGAAATGTTTTTGTACTGTCCCAGAGCTACAGCCAATATTGTAGATCATTTCCATCCAGAGCTGCATTCATAATTCAGCTGTTTTACATTTGAACCATTCACCCACATGGTCCCAGGTGGACTATACTTCAGGCAAGTAGGTCTTTGCTTTCAAGCCTCACATATGTCCAAGGAAGGATGTAATTCCTGAAATGTTGCTATTAACTGAATTTGACTGTGTCTACAATACATTTACAGTATTTGTCCACTGTGATGGTCTCACTAGTAAAGGAAAACCATTGATAGAATGTAGTGTATTAAAGGGGTTGTCTCACTACAAAGATTGCTTTTTAGGTGAAAGATCTTGCAAAAACAAGTCACATTGCAATATGTGTTTATTAACGGTGTCCTACCTATTCCTAGATATCCCCTCTTGTATGGGTTGCATCAGCTCCTCAGGTCACTATAGCTACAGACCTGTTAAATCTCTCCTGATAGGCTGCAAGCGCTGGTCCCTATAGCTACAGACCTGTTCGATCTCTCCTGATAGGCTGCCAACACTGGTTGCTATAGTTACAGACCTGTCAATACAGGCAAGTAGAAGTCAGTAAACATGCCCCTGAATTCAAAAATGAAACTGAGAAAACAGGAATAAGGGGAGATGAATCAATGTAGTGAGACAACCGCTTTAAGTTTCTCATAAAAGAGGAGCAGTGATCAAGACACTACAAACATGCACCTACACAGAATAGTATCAGACAAGAGTTGTGCTGCCTGATTTTGTATTTCATAACCCCAAAATAGCTAACAAATGTAGAAACAGTACATTCCCCTTACAAAAGAACATGCTGAAGCTCCTACAAGGGAAGTGCTGTACATTCATCCGTACAGGTAAGTTCCTATGCACATGACTTTTCAGCAGTCTACTTGTGGTATGCGTTTGGATACCGTAAAAATGTATCCTGATGGATACCGTGGTGGGGCCTACCACACTTTTATGTGCAATGCACAAATCATATACGTTCACTAAATAAGGCAAACATAGTCCAGTTACAATTATGTTTGCCCTATAGACATCTATGGCCCAATCGGGACTCCGCAATCGTATCCATCTAGACATACATTTTTTGGTATCCCGACAGATACCACGTTTAGACTGCCGATACACTAAGTAAGCAGGGCATGAGATTCTTATTTCAGAAGTGTTTTAAGACTTTTCCAGTGACCGTTATTTCTTATTCTATTGAACTATCTTTCAAAAGAATGCGCTTCTCAGATTGTAACTATTATGAATTATTACCCTTCTCATCCATACATATCATACTATGTTAACTATATTACATTGATTAAATCCATTCAGATTTTGTTTTAATCTTTTCAATCAATAAGAAAGCAAACATGAGTCTAAATATATTGGTGTTTTCCAAATCCTGACTGTTCATGGGAGAATTCATAAGTCATTTCTTGACTTTTCTGTGCACAATTGATTTTTATTTATGTGTAAAATTGCATGTCAGAGAAATGTTATGATGCATTTGACACTGACAGACTATAAATGTCTTTCCCTAGATACAACCAGTTATAGTTTTAGTAATGATTAAGTCATATTAATACAGCTAAATCCCTCCAATTCACTTTCCTATAGCGTGTGCTTCACTTTAGGTAATTATTCATCATGACCAATTATCTGGCTACAACTACTTGTGCCACATAACATAATTATTTATACATATACCTGCCATTTCCAGCAGATTAAATGGACATCTATACAGTATATGATCACTGACACAAATACAATTATTCCATCCTGCCAATATTAAAGGGTTCCACTTATTTTCTCCAGTACACCCAAGTGACTCAATAAGCCTAATAGATTATAGATTAGTTTATATTGCTTCACATTGATAATGTTGAATCAGGTCTTTTTACTGATATACTATCATACTATCTGTATATATTAATACTATATACAGTAGAAGACATAGAATAGAGAGGTAGGTGGAACAAATATGACATGGTGATCTGAAACCACCAGAGAAAATGACTACCATCTTGAGTCTGCACAAAACAAATACTGCTTCTTAAACTATGCCATTATCATAGTACACGCGACATATTATTAACCCTTTAAAGTGGCAGAGATTTTTTCCTTCATTAGATATGTTTTAAGAGCCATAACTTTTTTAATTTTCCGTTTATATTGCTGTACTGGGGTTTGTCTTTCTGCGGAACAAGATTTACCATATGATGTACTGGGAAATCCCCTCAAAAAATTAGTATCAGGTAGAACATGAAACAAATGCATTCTGTGGTGAGTCCCCGGAGTCGATTGCTAAGGTCTTAACAATCGACTTGAGGCCTTAACAACGGCTTAACAACCGATGAGTCCGCGGGGGGTCGATTGCTAACTTTATCAACTGACTTGAGCTGAGGGGCCCTTAACAAAACCGGCTTAACGACTGTTAGCGACTTCACCGCAGTAAATTATGTGTCCCCCAGTGAAGGTAAAAGGGTCCCCAGTAAGTTATACGCCTCTAGTAGGTGGTTATATACTTTATATATCTCCCAGTAGGTAGCAGTGGAGTTTATATGTCCCCCAGCAGGTATATAGGCAGGTTATGGATCCCCCAGCAGGTATATGGGCAGGTTATGGATCCCCCAGTAGGTATATAGGCAAGTTATGGATCCCCCCGTAGGTATATAGGCGGTGTGGTCCCCCCGCAGGTATAGAGGCAGGTTAGGTCCCCAGCAGGGATATAGGCGGTTTGGTTTCCCCCAGCAGGTAATAGATACTTATAGGCCTCAACACTATGTAGGGAGCTTATAGGCCTCACAGCACTTATGTAGGTTTTTTATAGGGCCCACAGCACATATGTAGGAGCTTATAGGCCTCACAGCACAAGTAGGGACTTATAGGCCTCACAGCACTTAGTGGGAGTTTTTAGGCCTCAAGCACTATGTAGGTGCTTTTAGGCCTCACAGCACTATGTAGGAGATTAAGCTCCTCCTTTACGATATAAGTAGAAATAGCCCCCCTCCCGAAAATTAAAAGAGATAAAGCATCCCTCCGCACATATAAAAGTAGATATGCCCCCTCCCTGCACATATAACAGTATATAAAACCCCCCTCCCTGCACATTAAAAAAGTAGATAAACCCCCCTCCCCCCACATAAACAATAGATAACAGCCCCCCTCCCGCACATATAACAATAGATAATAGCCCCCCTCCTGACATAAACATAAGATAATACCCCCCTCCCCGCACATATAACAGTAATAACACCCCCCCCCCTCAATTAACAGTAGATAATAGCCCCCCCTCCCTGACATAAAAATAGATAATAGCTCCCCTCCCTGCACAATTAAAGAAATAACGCCCCCCCCCCCTACCAAAATAACAATAGATAATAGCCCCCCGCATGAAAAACGCTAATTAAAAGTAATACCCGACAATTTAAACCCGACCCCCCTGCCGCTTCGATGTCGTTTCTCCCCGGGCTTTTCTTTTACGGCGTGACTCAACCCGGCCGCGCCGGGCAGCGTGATGAGCGCACGCCGCCGGGGTTGCATCCGGGCGGGGCACAGGCCGCATCCTGACTGCGGCCCCCAGTTACTCCGCGGAGCCTCGCTCCGCCAAAGCATCAACTGTACAGTTATCCCCCCACCGCGCCCCGCCCAAGGCCCAACCGCTAAACCATAGCTTAGCAGGTAGCGGCTTAGGACCCCAACGACGGCGGCGGATACGGGGCGCCGGGGACAATTCGTGGGTCAGTTCAATACCAAATGTGTAGAGTTTTTGTTTTGTGCTAGTACTTAAAAAAAAAAAACTTCTATTCTTAAAATTTGCACTACAGTACCATTTTCTCCGATCAATACATTTTTTGTTTTTCAGTTTATGGACTTGAGTGAGGGCTTGTTTTTGTGGGCTGAAGGGTAGGTTTTCTGGACCATTGGGTACTATTGGATGCATTCAACTTTTTGATCACTTTTTATTCCAGTTTTTTGGAAACACAAAAAATGGCAAAAGCACAAATTTTGGCAATGGCAATTTTATTCTTTTACGGTGTTTCTTACAAGGGTTTAACTGATGTTATATTCTAAAAGATCTTACTTTTACCTACACAGTGATACCAGTTTTGTTTAACTGTTTACATTTTTATGATTTTATTTGTAATTTGGCAAAAACTTTCAATTATTTTAAAATTTGTGTTTTATTTTAGAACTTTTTCCCCCACTGTTTATTTTAGTCCACCTTGATACTTAGCCACTAGGCAGTGTGATCCATTGTACTCCATTCAGCAATATATAGTGTATATTGCCATGTCTACTAAAATGGTTCTCCAATGGCAGGTTTAAGATAACAGCTATGGAGGCCTTCGGCTACCATGGCAACCACATGGCAACCAGGGAAATAGAAGGGAACACAACACCGTTCTTCATTCATTTAGAAGATTAAAGAGCCAGGATCAGAGCTCTCTGAAATTCTGGCTAATAGCAGTAGGTCCCAGCTGTAATATTACTCCCCCCCTGCAGGGGTAAGCAGGTTTCTTTCCCGGTAATATAACGGGGTACAAAAATTTAAAAATTTACAAAAAATTACCTCTAAAAAAGTAGTTTATAAATTAACTCTATAAGCATTGTTCTTAGCAGTAAGTAATGGTTCCATATCAGATTTACATCAGGTTGTCTTCTGCTAGACCTTTAAAGAAAACTTGAAACCTATGCCTTTTATTTCTACAATAGGGTTTTTTTTCCCAAAAAAAAATCATTCAAAGATGGATACGTTTCAGAAACAATTCTGGAGAGACAGCTTCTTAACCCCTTAAGTCCCGGGGTCTGAAAGCCCTTTATGACCAGCTAAATGTTTTAGTTTCTGCCTCCCAGCATTTCAACAGTCGGGGCTTTTTTACTTTTTTAGGACTTGTTTTATATGGGTAAAGTTGTATTTTTGGGGGCATAGTTTGAGTTTACATAGGAAGATTTAAATTTTTAAAAAAATTTTTTTTTTGCAGCAAATAATGTTTTTTTTGCTTTTATTTTTTATTATTTTTTATTCATTCACATTCACAAAAAAAGTAACCTGAGTTTAAAAGCTACAGGTTATCACAATCATGTAGATACCTAATATGTTTAGTGTTTTTTTATTTTTGAAATGTATGCACAATTATTTTTTATAAAATATTATTTTTTTCCTACACTGTATGTTTTTTACTTTTTTTAATCCCATTAAGGGATAACTTTTTTACACTTAGTAAAGTATTAGCATACCATAGTGTGCTAATACATTATACCTATGTCAGTTTGGCACAGACTGCTGCCAGATCAACACACAGTGTGCCCTGACTGAAACTGCTCTACAACAGCCCGGGCCACTCAGGCCCCAGGATAACGTAAGTATTCCCCAGGGTCACTGATCACGGGAACCGGTGACACAATGGAGCAGGGGAACCCCCTTTAATTATGCTCCAGTCACAGACCGCAGCAATCAAATGGTTAAAAACGGGAGATGGTGGCTTCCCCCCCGCCTGCCCTTTACTGACGTTCTAGTTGGGGAAAAGTTAACTACAAATTTTCCCTTCCACACAGTGTGCACTGGGACCAAAAACCCCCCTCTTAACATTTTTTTTTTTTTTTTTTGATCAACTGTTTTTTTCATTAAAGAAATACACAAAAACGGCCCACATCAAGAAGCACTTACATGAAGATTATGCAATATAATAGTGGCCTCAAAAGTTGGCAACTATTAAATACACAAACAGACAGTGTCCAAACAGTACAATTTACAGCAGATATCTCCAATTATTACAAAGAAAGTATAACCTGAGTATGTCTTGATATATCCCTGAAGACCCTGTGCGTCTCCATGGGAAAATAAGAAAGAAAAGATAAAGGAAAAAGGAATAACATAACATCATATAGAGACACAGACACGAATCATAGGGTGGGAAGAGGCAAATGTATGGCGACAACTCGATACTTCTCCAACAACTTTACTGTAAGCTCATATGATCGGGGCTTACATAAGATGAGACATGAGATAAGTGTCCCAAGTCCTTCATGTGTTCCCAAATTGATCCAATTTATCATTTAAGAGGGCTTAATAGCCAGAATATTCAGGCACAGGGATATAGAGGCATGGTCCGACTAAGTAATGGGATCTATCTCCGCCGTGCCTAACAGACATAGTATGGGCATATTGCCAAAGAAGTAGTCCAAACATGAATGGGAACCATGAGAGGGAGGATAGAACATGTAGGTCTGTTCAGTGGGGTCAGCGATCCACCAAAAGTCATACACTGCAACCTCCATCCCTGGAGTAGGAGTTTGTCCATTTTTTCTGAGAATAATATGTTAAAGTATCCTCCAAGCAACAAAGGGCCACGAGGAAGTTTTGACGATTTTGTCAGAACCTTATGGAGAAACTTGTGTTGGGAGCATAAATCTTGCAAAGCGTGCTTATATAGAATTGCGCACGTAAAATAATGTAACGTCTCTCAGTGATAGTAATCCGTAATTTTTTTTTACGGACCCTGAGAAGGGTCATTAGCTGGAAATAAGTATTAGCCACACCAGCTTTTTTCTTGTCATTAGTAGACTGATACACCCTTGGGAATAAATGTTTTGCAAACGCGAAATTGCCATTTTTATCCAAATGGATTTCTTGCAAAAAGATTATTTCTGCATGGGATATTTTAAGGTCTGTCAACAACAGCCTCCTCTTTATATTGAAATTCAATCCCTTTAAATTTAAAGAGTACACATTAACCATTTTGGATGTATTTGGAGAAGAGCTGATAAGCTTACCCAAAGTCAGCCAGGAAAGCGACGTTCCTAAATCGTGGTCAGGAACCATGAGGGCACCTCCCAAAAAAGAAAAAAGTAAAGGGGAATTTTAGGAGAATAGACATTAAACAACAAAAAATTTAATTTCATTAAGGCCTAAATCGCCTTAAAAAGGGGAAAAAAATTTAAAAATTTGAAAAAAAATGGTTCACAATTCAAACGGACTCCTCAAAAAAGGTTTTTCAGGGAGGGGACTTAAAAACCATGCACTGGGGAATTCCTCTTGGGGGGCTCTCGCCCGTTTTCCCTTTCCCCCCGTTTGTTTTGGGACTTGATCAGTTTTGGGAGTAGAATTTAGGAAGAAACTGCAGTTCCCCAATCCAAAAAGTCTGGCGAAGGGGGCTTAAAAGAAAATGGGCAAAACTTTCATAGGATGTAGAGTAAACTGTTAAAGTGTTTTCTTAAAAAAGCAATTGAGAATGAAGGGGGGATCCACATCTGTTTTGCTAAGCCCGTTCCCCTTTGAAAAACCAAAAAAGGGGGAAGGTGGCCCTCATCCTGGGATAATTGGATAACCGATCCCTCATACTCCCAAACCTTTTTTCTGTTTTCCCTTTTTTTAGCCCCCGATCTTCTCTTTTAATGGGAAGTCATGTATGCAGCACATGTTATCTTTAAGGGGTGGAAATGGGTTTTGGGCTTAAACGCTCTATCATTTTTTCAAAAATTAATGGGGGTTTGACAGTGGGTCCCCCAGGAGTTTATTGAAGATGGCCTTTAGAATGATTTGTAAGTTTTTAGCACCTTCTGTTCCTGAAGGTCCCTGATCCTGATATTACTACAGTGCCTTTTTGTTTTCAATTTTCCCTTTTTAGTGCCTCCGCTTCTCTTTTAAAAAATACAGGGTGGGAAAATCAAAATTTCTCCACTGGGGTACAAACGACAAATGTCATCAATTTCATTTTTCCCCGTTTAATAACTCTGTCCTCCCAAAATGGACCAAGTCTTTATGAACTTTTTTATCTCCGTTTTTTAAAGGGTTTTCCTTTTTCTTTTTGAAAAAAAGGGGCTTGAAATTGTTTTGGTGCACCCCGGGACCCCCCTGTCCCGGGTGCGGGGACACCCGCACCCCTGCCCCGGCTCCCGCGGTGGGCAATTTTCCGCAGCCCTCCCCGCAGCCCCCCAACGTCCCCCCTGGCCCCCCTTTACCCCCACCGCGCTCCTGTTTTTGGGGGCCCGGGGCGGGGTTTCGGGCCCCCCCAGGGGGGCGTGCGCCCCCCTTTTCCCCCCAGACCCAAAATTTTAAAGGGGAATTGCGGGCCCATGATTGGTTTCTCGGCTGCTGATCCTATTTTTTAATCCCTGCCACTTCCCCCGTAACCTTGTCAATCGATAGTTTCCCGGGGTTTCCCTTTTAGAGGGTTTGGGGCCCCATTGTGTCTTGTTTGGTTTTCCCTGTCCCCAAACCTTTTTTCCTCCGTCCCCGGGCCCCCGGGAAACCTTTTCCGTCTGCTCGACCTTTCTGCCCCGTCCCCAACACGAGCCCCGCCCTTTTCGATTTTTGTATCCCTCCACACCTCGGGACCACCACTAACAAGTCAAGTTTAGGGTAAACGAACCCGGAAACAATCCATGCATCAAATCCATCCCGCTTTGGGGGCGGGCTCTGGGAAAAACCGGCCCTACTTAAGATTCCCCCTCCTTGGCGTTTTGGGTAAATTACCACGCTTTCGGGGGGCCCAAAAGGGTCCCCAAACCCCTGACCCCTTTCAGAAATCTTCCCCCTTTTGGGGGGGTATATTTTTCAGATAGGTACCCCCGTTCCCACTTCTTTAAGAAATCCCTTCTTCCGGGAACCCATCTCCCCAGCTTGTGACCCCGATGAGGGACCCCCTGAAAAATTCGGCCATCCCTTTGGGCTATCTGTAAACTAGAACCGTCCCTCAAGATAATCCTCCACAAGGGTGGATCAGGTTTGGCTTTTAGGCATTCTCTTTTAGCTTGATTCTGTCCCTTTTTCCCTTTTTAGAGGGGATGCTAAGGGCCGGGTATTAAAAGGGGGGTTGATCTGGGTTTCAGTAAATTTTAAAAAAAGATCCCCCTGCCCACAGGGAAACCATTGGCGCCCAATGAACCCCCCCCTTGCTGCCTGTTTTGGGGTACTTTCCAACGTGAAAAAACAAAGGGGTGTAGAAAGGGATTTAAGGCCAACCGAAGACGAAGGGCCCCGCCATTATGCCCGGGCTTCCCCACCTAAGGGAGGGAACCCCCCCCCCCTAACTCTTCCCCCCCCACCTTTTGGGGAAAAACCCACAACTTTGGCACTGGAACAAGCAGGAGGGTATATTTCAAAGCTCGTGCAATAAGCACTCTGGTCAGTCCCCAAATTTTTTGCCCGGTTTTCCCGGGGGGTTCCCCTTTCCCCCCTGTTGGGTTTTTTTGGCCCGCCTTTCTAGGCCCCCCCTCTGCAAATTTTTCCCAAAAAGTTGTTTCCCCCCGCAGGGGGCTAATTGGGCCAAGGGGACCCTTTCCGAAAAGGCCCCCCGCATCCATAGTCATTCCCCCCCCCAGGGGAAATAAGTACTGGGTGGGGCACAGGTTTGGGGCACTTCAAACCCAAAGGGAGTGGAATATTTCCCCCCCCTCCCACAAATCGCTGCAAGCTAGTGTACTTAAGCCCTCTCCCCCAAGGCTTTTCCTTTTACTACTGCTCTCCCCTTCTGGAAAGGTGCCCCACCACGTTTTTCCCAAATCTGGGCCACGCTGTGAAACCCCAGAGTCGCCCCGAGAAAAACCCCCTGAATTCATTTTCGGGCTATTAGGTTTTTGGACCGGGGGCCCTTAGCTGCTTTTGCTGCCAAACCCCCTTCTTCCTCTTTGGGCCCCCGGTTTAGTGCTTTTTCTCCCCAGATTAGGCAGTGAGGCCACAGAGTTCATAGTACAAGTCAGCAAGATAAGAAACTGTCTTCCTTTACAAGTACAATCTGGAGAACATTGTTTATTGCCATATGGTTTTTTAGTTTAAAACCCTTTAACCCCTTAAAAGGGGAAAAAGCCATCAGAAAATGACCTAAAAGTTTTAAAAATCAAGTTTTAATGTTTTAACACATTTTTTAAGAAATGTTGGTAATGTTTTTATTACCCAATTAAATCCTTTTAAAATTTTTAAAAAAAAAAATCTTAATTCCGTAATTTTTTAAAATTTTCCCCCCCAAAGGGCCTTTCCCAAAAACCAGACCCCCTCCTGTTCAGTTAAAAAACTTTTTCCCCCCATCTTCCCATTTCCCGCCCCAGGACAAATTTTCCTGGAAAAAGGGGACCCCCCCCAATTTGGTAGAATTTTTACCAAAAATTTTCCCCCCCCCAAAGTTTAAAAAGCTCCCCCTTTTCCCCCCCCCTACCAAAATTTCCTTAACCCCGGGCCAGTGCCTGTCTAGAAAACCCCACCTTAGAAAGTCAATTTTTTCTGCTGCTGTTCACCCCAAAACCCCAAAAGGGGTTCTACGTTTAATTTGGGATCTTCACACTTGTTAGGGACATACAATCCCCTTTTTATTAAATTTTTTTTCAATAAAAATAGAAACATCTCCTATGACACAGGAAAAAGGAAACTTCAAATTTTATCTCCGAAACCATTTCCTATGTACTGAGGATCATTCAAATTTTTTATAAAAAAAAAAGTTAAACTGGGACTATAGTTGTGATAATGATGTAACGTACTGGGATAGTGGATCCACTGGACCCCCGCAAGTGGTGGTGGAGGCCACACCAGGGAGCGAGTCTTAATGGTTCCTGGTTTTCACCAAGCCCCCGCAAACAGGATGGAATTCCGGGTGGCGGGACCACCAGGTCGCTTACCCCTGATTTTAAACCTGCTTGCGGAGGCGGCCAAGGCACATCGCGGTAAGAAACCGGCAGGCAAACTCGTAGTCGGGTCGGGCCAGAAGGCAGGGCAGGCAGGAAGGGTTTGTGGTAGTTTAAACGGGCTAAACGGAACTGGTACACAAGAGACAAAACGGAGTGACTGAAGCTTCCTCCATAGGTACAGGCACTATGGAATAGGCGAGGTCAAGGAAGAGGTGGAGCCATTATATAGGGTCAGCAACCGGCAACACCAATTACTGGCGTGCTGGCCCTTTAAATTTAACAGAGCAGACGTGCACGCGCCCTAGGGAGCGGAGACGGGCCACACGTCCCAGGCGCAACGGGGACAGCTGGGACATGAGTGCGCCTGCAGCCCGGACCACGGGCTGCGGCGCTGCTCGTGACAGTACCCCCCCACCTTTGGTCTCCCCCTCCCTCTGGCCGGACGTAATCTCCTAAGCAACCCTCGGTCCATTATGTTTTCCTTCGGCTCCTTCAGGCCCGAACCCCTTCCAATCAGTATGAAAATGACGTTTCCCCCTGATCGTCTTCATGGCCAGAATTTCTTTTACGGTAAAGACATCCGAGGTGTCGGCCACCGGGGCGGGAGGTGACAAACTTCGGGAATACCTGTTCAAGATAACTGGTTTAAGCAGGGAAACGTGGCAGGAGTTCGGGATCCGCATCGAGGGGGGAAGTCGGAGCTTGTAGGCCACTGGGTTGATCTTCTTCAGGACCACGAAAGGACCGAGGTAGCCGGGACCCAGTTTGTAAGACTGAATCTTCAGCCGGATATATTTGGAGGATCAGGGCCGGACTGGGAATAAAAATCAGCCCTGGCACAAAGTCCCCAGCAGCCCACATACAATATCCACTTAAAAAATTTCCCTTGTTCTCGCACATCGCTACTTTCTAAAATAAACTACACTATAAAGCTGCCTTCACACAGAGCGTTTTTGGTGCATTTTTTATGTGTTTTTGGTGCGGTTTTGTGCAGAAAGGCAGAGCAGTTGAGGCTGTATATTTCTGCACAACAAAACACATCAAAAAATGCACCAAAACCGCTTCCTGTGAGAGCCCCCTAAACACAAGCAAGAAAGAAAATGTGGTGCAGAGAAACCGCTAATCACATAGTCAGGTGTGCACTTGCTTTACAATCCGGGACAAGCCCACACTGACACTACATAAGCACTAGCATAACCTACAACCCCACCAATTACATCACCATCACATGAATACAGCACTGATTCAACACAGAAGTAAAATGACCCCTTACAGCAGGGACTCACAGAAGACATCATTTTTGATGGGAGTTGTCTTCTTCTTTTCCTCTACATCTGGCCCAAACCTCCATGATGTCTTCCCTGATGAGTTGTTCCCTTCCATTTTCTCTCTGTCCAGTACAGCATGCAAGGTCTTCTTCTCCCGGTCACTACTCGTTCCTGTAGACTTTACCACAAATACGTCTTAGGCTCCTCTCTCTTCCAGCACTTTCCTATCAATTCCCCAAACAGCGTATGCTAGACCCTAAAAATTAGAAATTAAAAAATGTCAGATAAGTGGCATGTAAATAGGTAGACCCCCCATTAGGTAGGTAAACAGAGTCTTCCTCCATTAATTTGGTAGGCATACCCCTGTAACTAGCCAGGTAGCAAGGGCTGCCCTCAGTAACTAGCCAGGTAGCTGGGGCTGCCCCAAGTAACTAGCCAGGTAGCTGGGGCTGCCCCCAGTAACTATCCAGGTAGGGCCAGTAATTAGAGATGTAGGGCCAGTAATTAGCCAGGTAGGGCCAGGGACAGTAATTAGCAGTCAGGGCCAGTATGTAGCCAGGCTGGACCAGTAAGTAAGCAGGCAGGGTCAGTATATAGCCAGGCAGGGCCAGTATATAGCCAGGCAGGGCACCTTATAGGGTAGGTAGGGGTAGGATATAGCCAGGCAGGGCCACTTATAGGTAGGCAGGGGTAGTATATAGCCAGGCAGGGTCACTTATAGGTAGGCAGGGCCAGTATATAGCCAGGCATGGCCACTTATAGGGTAGGCAGGGGTTGTATATAGCCAGGCAGGGCCACTTATAGGAAGGCAGGGGTAGTATATAGCTAGGCAGGGCCACTAAGAGGTAGGCAGGGGCAGTATATAGCAAGGCAGGGCCACTTATAGGGTAGGCAGGGGCAGTATATAGCCAGGCAGGGCCACTGATAGGTAGGCAGGGGCAGTATATAGCAAGGCAGGGCCACTTATAGTGTAGGCAGGGGCAGTATATAGCGAGGAAGGGCCACTTATAGGTAGGCAGGGGCAGTATATAGCCAGGCAGGGCCACTTATAGTGTAGGCAGAGGCAGTATATAGCCAGGCATGGCCACTTATAGTGTAGGCAGGGCAGTATATAGCCAGGCATGGCCACTTATAGTGTAGGCAGGGGCAGTATATAGCCAGGCAGGGCCACTTATAGTGAAGGCAGGGCAGTATATAGCCAGGCAGGGCCACTTATAGTGTAGGCAGGGGCAGTATATAGCCAGGCAGGGCCACTTATAGTGTAGGCAGGGCAGTATATAGCCAGGCATGGCCACTTATAGTGTAGGCAGGGCAGTATATAGCCAGGCAGGGGCACTTATAGGTAGGCAGGGCAGTATATATCCAGGCAGGGCCACTTATAGTGTAGGAAGGGGCAGTATATAGCCAGGCAGGGCCACTAAGAGGTAGGCAGGGCAGTATATAGCCAGGCAGGGCCAGTAAGTAGTTAAAAAAAAAAAATCTTACTCACCTGGTTTCCCTCCTCTTCTCCACGTCCGTCCGGTGCGGCTGCTCTCACCCGAGTGGGGGCCGCGGAGCAGGCGCGCGATGACATCATCACATCGCGTTCTTGCCCCGCGGCCTCCTGGGAGCTGAACAGACGGCATCAGAAGATCCCGGCTGTTCATCCTCGGCCGTTGTTTGCACCGCTTGGTGCAGGCGGCAGCCGTGATGGCTGCATGGCTGGGTCTGAGACCCGGCCGTGTGGCGAGGGGGGCCTATCGGCCCTCTGGCACAGGGGTCCGGTCGCAAATGCGACCGTTGCAGCCTCGGCGGGCGCTGCGGCCCGGCCCCAGCGGCCCGCCGGGCAAATGCCCGGTTTGCCCTATGGGCAGTCCGGGCCTGTGGAGGACAGCCAGACCTTATCCCTGGGAGTGAACGAGGGGGGAGGCCTCCTGTACTTATCCGCTCGTAGCTTCATCCGGGTGGAGGTCTGATGCAGAGAACGCCAAGTGCGGTTCCAGCCGGCCTCAAGGTCACGGACCAAGGTGTCCATGGCAGGGACGTCAGAGACCGAAGACAGTGGGAGGGGTGGGCAGGGATGTAGTCCATAAACCACAAAAAACGGAGAAGTGCCCGCAGACTCCGAATCCAGAGAGTTGTAAGCGAATTCTGCTCAAGGTAACAAGCCCGACCAATCGTCCTGCTGGGCCGACACAAAGTGATGTAGATAATTTTCCAGGATCTGGTTGACTCTTTTCACCTGCCCGTTGGTCTGCAGAAGGTAAGCAGAGGAGAAGTTCAGATCCACCTTAAGCTGAGAACAGAGGGACCGCCAGAATCTCGAGACGAACTGTACCCCGTGATCCGACACAATGTTTTGAGGAAGGCCATGCAAACGGAAGACATTCAGGAAGAAGAGGGTCGTGGTACGAAGTGCGCCAACTTAGAAAATCGATCAACGATGACCCAGATGACGGTATTACCAGCAGACAGCGGAAGATCCATAATAAAGTCCATGGCAATATGGGACCACAGGCGGTCTGGAATTGGCAGCGGCAGAAGAAATCCCGCAGGCTTGAGGTGGGGTGTCTTGTTGCGGGCACACGAGGAGCATGAATCCACAAAGTCCTTGACATCCTTGACAAGGTCAGGCCACCAATAGTAGGGGCTTATAAGCTGAGCCGTCTTTCGTATACCCGGGTGGCTAGCAATCCGAGAGCCATTACCCCACTTCAGGATTCTCCCTCGAAGTGCAGGGCGAACGTAAGTCTTGCCAGGAGGAATCTGCCGAAGATCCACTGGAGCCGCAGCAAACAGACGGTTAGGTGGAATGATGTGACTGGGAGGAGACTCCTCACCTACGACGTCCGAAGCCTGCGACAGGGCATCAGCCTTGACGTTCTTCTCGGCCGGGCGAAAATGGATCACGAAGTTAAAGCGCAAGAAGAAGAGAACCCAACGAGCCTGCCGAGGATTAAGGCGCTGAGCCGTCTGGAGGTACACAAGATTCTTGTGGTCCGAGTAAATAGTAACCGGATGGCGAGCCCCTTCATGCAGATGACGCCACTCTTCAAGGGCCAATTTAATGGCCAACAGCTCGCGGTCTCCAATAGTGTAGTTCTTTTCAGCCGGAGAGAATGTTTTAGAAAAGAACCCACACACCCACCCGACTTACCCTTGGAGTCTCGTTGAGAGAGCACCGCCCCTGCTCCTACAGATGACGTGTCCACCTCCAGGAAGAACGGTTTCTCGATGTCCGGACGAGTCAAGACGGAGGCCGAGGCAAAGGCCACCTTGAGCCAGGAGAAAAGCAAACTTCGGCCACTTTGGGGCCAAAACTAGTATGGGAACTTCTTTGTAAGGGGCCCCAATGAGCCACCAGTTCAAAATGCGGGTTAAAATGGCGGTAGAAAGTTGCAAGCCCAAGAAACCCCTGGGTGGCCCGGGCAGTTGGACGAGGCCCCCTGCAGGACAGCAGTAGTTTGGCCGGACCCTTTAAGTCGCTTTGGGAGGATAATATATCCCAGGAAGGGGGCAGACGGACAGGGGAAACTTCCCCTTCCCCTTTAATTTGGGGAAAAAAGGGGATCTCCCAAAGACGTCTAGGACCCGGCACACATGGGGACGATGGGGCTTGAATAGCAAGAAAATCAGAATGTCGCCAGATACACAAAACCACGCAAAAATATAAGAGGGGCCCGAAGATTTCTTAACGAAGACCGAAACACCGCGGGGGGATTGCAGAGGCCGAAGGGCATAACTAAATATTCGAAATTCCCCCCCCCCGGGTGTTGAATGCTGTCTTCATTTGTTCCCCTCCGTGCGGGAGGTTATAGGCCCCTCGCAACCTTTTGGAGAAGACCGTTCCCGAAGCCTGTCAAAGGCCCCGTGATCAGAGGCAGCGGGTAGCATTCTTCACTGTTTTTTTATTAAGGCCGCGGTAGTCGTACAAGGGACGTAGGAGCCACCTTTTTCCCAAGGAAGCCGCCCCTGCGGTGAAAAGGACTTGGGATGAACCCCTTCTTGATTTTCCCCTGTATAAGTTTGACATGACCTTGGCTCGGGCACAACAGGGCGTAAACCCTGCCCCAAAAAAGGGTTGTGGGCATCTGGGGGCGGGTGTGGCAGCAAGGACTCACCCTGTTCTGGAGAACATGTCCCAAAGTCCTGGTATTCGCAGGCGTCCTGGCAGTGGCTTCAATGGTGCTGGCGGAGAAGTGGGAAGCACCAGGCAAGGTGCTACAAGACAAAGATGCCAGCAGTCTTTTCCCCATCGTGAAACTTCCCCCGTTTTCCAGTTAAAAAAGGGGTGGGCATTGCGCCGGGGTTTTCCCCAACAAAATTTGCAGCGGGGAAAGGGGGAAGTACATAGAACCGTCTTCTCGCCGTGGACGCCCCTACGGCATCGGAAAAGGGCTCCGTGCGGTATTGGATAGAGTCGCGCAGGACCTCCCCACTCACCAAAAAAACGCGAGGTTATAAAGGGGCGGATCTTGGGGAGGCAAGCTTCGACCCGGGCGGCATCCAAAAAATTTTCCTCCCCGAACGGAATCCAAGAAGGCGACACTTAACTTTCGCCCAAACTGAGATACTGCACTGGCATGGTAGCTTTGAGAGGAACAGTTCACACCTGGGGTCGCCCTCCCACGTCCCCTAGGTGCGCGGTTTTCCCCGGGCACGCGAAGTGGACAGTCCCTCAGAAAGTGCTCCCGGGCTAGGCAGTACAAAACAGATTCTTGTGCGACATCGGAACCTCCTGTCAGAGAGTAAGGCAAGTCGATTTCAGGGCTACTCGCGGAGGTGTGGAGGCGGGAGGGAGGCTTCGGGACACGGGGCCAAGCGGGGAAATCGACGAGGCCGAACAGATCACGTTTTGGCGGGGGCTTTTTGCCTTTTGGTGAGCGTACTTTAATAGCGGGCCCAGGTGGATAAAACTCAGTAGGGAAGCCGAAAGATCCCTTGCGGAAAGCATCCTTCCCCTGCTAGAGGGCCTTCTGAAAGTGGGGGCGAGGGCGGCCTTATTCCAGGTTAAAAAAAGAATAAAGCTGTGCACATCAAAAAATAACTCTGAAAAAAGCAAGCATAGGTGCCACTGAAAGGCAATAGCATACATCAATACCAAATAAAAAGGGGCACATAAAGACTAGAAAAAACCTAAAGGGAAAATATAAAATATGGAAATGATTACTGCTAAGGAAAGTATAAAAACCCTGGGGACTCTTAGTTTACGTTTTTGACAAAGATTGTTTTAAGTCACCCCCCAAAACGTCAAGGAGATCCCAGGCAGGTGATCCCTCACAAAACATGTTCCCTCACTAGGCTTAAATCCAGATGCAACTTCAGGGAATGGTAGGAACTAGCAATTGGTTTACCCTGCACGGGTTTAAAAGAGGCGGGCTGGTGCAAAAACCCAATGGTTTGCCAATCTCAAATGAAAACAAAACGTAATAAGCTGTGCACATCTAAAAATACTCGAAAAACGAAAGCATAGGTGCACACTGAAAGGAAATGCATACACAAAAAAATAACAGTGGACACTAAAGAAAAGTAAAACCTAAAGGGTTATATGAAATATTGGAAATGCATTATCAAGGAAAGTATGAAAAACCGGGATTTAGTTTACAGATTTGATAAAGATTGTATTAAGCTCACCCCCCCAAACGTAAAGGGGATCCCAGAGCGGTGAGTCCCTCACTAAAAAAAGTTCCCTCCTAGGGTCAATCCAGACTGCAATTCAGGTTATCCCCAAGGCCAGGGTGCGGAATTGAATGGCGTAATCCCCAAACTGAGGAGTGTCCATGCGCAATTTCAGGAGTGCGGTCTCCGCTGCAAGCCCATGCCAGTTCCCCCAAAACCCCAAAACAGAACCCCCTAATAAAGGCCTGCAAGTCGCCCACAAACGGATCACCCCTGTCCAGGGGTAGTCCCCCAGCCAGAGCCTTTCCGGGAGAGAGCTGAGGACGAATCCCACTTGTAAGGGGGGCCCAACAGCAGGAAGGGTGTATAACGGGTATATTTCCCAGCAGGGCCCTTGCATGCACCTTTCGATGTCCGACACATGCCCCAAGGTAAGGAGCCTTGGGGGAATAAAGGCCAAAAGTTAGAGAGGTGTCACAGTTAGATGTGACTATTTTTAGTTTAATGTGCTAGATGGCTTCCAGCCATTCCCGGGGGGCCCTTTCTTGGGGGAGTAAGCTAGAGCATGCCTAGTGATTTATTATCCGATGAAGCACGATAGAGTCGGCAAAAAACGCGTAAAAGGGTTCATGTGTATATTTTTAAAAAAGTTCCTTTAAATTTTTTTTTTAAAATAAATTTTAGCTTGGTTTCAAGGCTTTTTTGTATTTTTTTCCCAAAACGAAAGGGCAATATTGGTCTGCAACGCTGGGGGGGATCCTATAAAAGGGTTAAAATCCTTGTGGATAGATGTATTTTTTTCCCTCAATTATTTTTTGTGCGAAAGAAGAGTGTAACTGGATATAACAGCTGTAAACGAGGATTAAACTTTCTAAAGAGTTGTACCATCCCCGTACAACTTTCACAGGTGAGCAAACTTTTCACTAGGACAAAGTTTTTGTAATAATAAGTACTACACGTTGGAGGGCCGCCTTTTTTCCCTTCCCCCCCTTCTTTTTTTTCTTCAGGTTAAAAAGAAAACAAAGTCTTTTGAATATAGGGGTTTTAAGATAGAGGGGAAAATGAGCTTGTGAAAATTAGGGTTAATGATTGAGGGGAGCTGACTGTGATATATAGGGTTATATAAAGAGGGAGAGAAGCTGAGCTCTGGATTATGGGTTTATGATAGGGAGGAAAGTGAGCTCTGTGAATATAGGGTTTAGCTAGGGGGACAAAGCTAGCTCTGTGATATTAGGGCTATTGAAAAAGGAGGAAAGCGAGCCTGGATATTAGGGTTTATTGTAGAGGAGGAAGCGGGCCCCTCTGTGATTATGGGTTATAGATAGAGGAGAGAGCTGAGTTTTCTGTGAATATAGGGTTATATAATAGAGGAGAAAAGCTGAGCTCTGTGATATAGGGTTATTAATGGGAGAAAAAGCTGGCTCTGCGCTATAGGTTAATAATAGGAGAAAAGCGAGCTCTGTGATATATAGGGTTTATATAGAGGAGGAAGCTGAGCTCTGTGAAATATAGGGTTATATGGTAGGGGAAAGAAGCCCAGCTCTGTGATAATAGGGCATTGTTTAGAAAGGTTTAAAAAAAGGAGTAAAAAGCAAAAAAAAAAAATAAAACTAAAATTAAAATACTGCTATCTCTGCCCCTTTACTTATTGAGATTCTGTCCCCAAGATCAGGGAAACTGTCAATCACTGTATTAGGTGGGGGTTAAGCAGAACTTCCAGTGTCTCTTAAGATTTTCTTGTTTTTTCATTAGAAATCCTGCCCCAAAATCACAAAAACCCTATGTATCACAGAGCTAGTACTCTCCCTCTGTCACATCCTGCTCTAGGAAGCTGACGCCCGACAGTTCCCCTTTAAACCCATTCGCCACAGAGGGGAAAAAATCACGTGTGCACACCCCTTCCACCACTGTAGTTTATTTAGAATTGATAAAAGCATTGTGAATATAAATGCATTCAGGATCCCCCTTTTTTCAAAAATATGGGTTTACCGAAATGGCCCCCTTGTGCAAAATGATACTAACCCATCCCGTTCCTGCACTAGCGCCAGTCCCCTTTGTTGACATGGAAAATACATGTGAGACCAGCAGAAATAGACAAGCATTTTGGAAATGGGCAGGGGGGACGAAGGGATCGTGGGGGGCATGTGCCATAAGGTGCCCTTGTGCACCCCTAGTTTTGAAAGTGTTTGGGATTATTTTTGACAAAGTTGAAACGGCACGTTTTTATGTTGATCGAAATTTTTAGATCATGCGATAATTTAGGTTTTAAAATTGTGCATTCATTTAAAATCGCGCCCTTTTGGGTTCCTGTCATTTTGGGGGCCACAAATCAGCTTACAGAAATAGGCAGGGTGAGATGTGTGGCGACGTCATGATGGGTGTGTATGGTTGCGATTGGGGAAAAATCACAGACTCTTTTTCATAAAAAACCCCTTTCCTGTTCAGCCTCAGTGTCTTCAGTGCCATAGCGAGGACGTGCGTCTCCCTGTGTCCAACCAGTCAGCAAAAATTTTCTTTTTTTCACAGAGAAAGCTCTACTATTAGTGTATCCTTTCACTTAGTTAGATTAGAGATTGGAAGATTTTATGTAGTTAGGTAGAAAATTTTTAAAGGGCATCTACCGCGAAAAGTCACGGGTGTGCGGGGGGGGGGGGGGGCGAACACAGAAAAAAGCTCTAAAAAGTAAACTGGAAAAAGTTCACCAAGACTTGTGTAGACTTGCACTGCAATAGCTTTATTATTAACAGTTTTCTATTGAAATTTTTCTGGTTTTGGGGCCCCGAATTTATATTAGGTTACACATTTTTTTCTAGTAACTGAGTTCCTTTGTTAGGTGCAAAACTCCCCCTTTAATTATCGAACTTTTCAGATAGGTGTTCATTTTAAATTTTTGCCCTTTCCACCTTTGTTGATATATCCCCCTTTGGCATTTAAATTAGAACCCAAAGCAATTTTGTAGTCAGCAGTTGTAGGTCCCAAAAATCCCTTGTATTACCCAAATAAATTTTGATACGTTTTTTTTGTTTTGGGCACTACAGCTTTTGTTCTTTGAGGCCCTTGCACTTAAATGTGAATCCCTGCAATTTTGTGTCACCAAGGTAAATTATAGGTGCCCCCAAAAAATACCTTTTATTTCCAAATACATTACAGATACGTGTTTTTTGACTTTGGCGCCTACAGCTTTTTTCATTGAGGCACCTTGCATTTAAAATGTAAATTCAGAATTTTGTAGTCAACACAGGTGAATTAAAGGTCCCAAAAAATACCTTGTATTTCCAAATACATTTCCGATAGTTTTTTTTCACTTTGGCGGGGGGCCAGCTTTTGTTGATAGATCATTTTTCCCTTAAATTTTGAATACACAATTTTATAGTCACCAATAGTAAAGTTTTACACTTTACACGCACGGTAATGCGTAAAATTGAAACTAAAAAAAAAATGACCCAACTGGTTTTTCTCCCCTTTTCATTGCCAATGCTAAAAAAAAAAATATGGAACATGTGCATCCAAAAAGCACAGTACCCCCTAATGAGAACCCTGGGGTTTGAATCCAAAATGGGGCGCCTGTTCCTCTTTGGGGGCTTTGCAAATGCGACATGGGCCCCCCAAAAATCTGCGTTCCAAAAACCAAATAGCGCTCCCTCCCTTATACCCCTGCCATACGCCCAAAAAAAGCAGTTTAACCCAATGTAGGGTATTGCCGAACTTGGAAAAAAATTGCTTAACAAAGTTTTAGGGTTCTTTTTTCCAAATTTTTTAGTTACCCCAGGTGAATTGATAGGGGCCAAAAAAAACCTTGTATTATCCGAAAACATTTCAGTTTCGTGTTTTTTTTTATTTTGGCGCACTACGCTTTGTTCATTGGGCACCCCTTCACTTAAATTGAAACAGTACCCTTTACTCGGTATAAGCCCCAGTTTTTTGCACAAAAAAAAAGTCTGAAAAAAACCCCCCCTCGGCTTATACCCATCAAAGTCGGCACTAGGCGCTGCGATGGCCCGAGTGCTGAAGGGACCTTTAGTTTTAGCACTCCCAGGGGGGTTTTTTAAATGAAGGCCAGCACGGTGACGTGTCCGGCGCTGCATGGCCCGGGGACTGTCCGTCATCTTTCCCGGCATGCGACTCCTCCCGGGGCCACACAGGTGAAAAGATCCACTGCGGGGGGAAAGAGCGAGCGCTCCTGCTCCGCCCTGGCCCGGGCGGGGCCCCAAAACTCGCGGGTGTCCGGGGGCTCCCCGGCACGGCAGGTATGTCACACGCTCGTGCGCGGCCTGTGACGCACCCCCGGGGGCCGGGAAGAGCGGCAGGACCGGGCAGGGGGGAGGCCGGACATGAGGGGACGGAGGGAGCGGGGCCAGGTAAGTGTTTTTTTTTTTGTTTTAAAACGTTGCCCACCCTCCAAAATTCTTTTTTATGCTATTTCTGTAGTACTTAAAGCCCACCATAGCCTACTATACCGGGCCAGTATACCTAACCTGCCTAGTACTACCCCATACCCGCCTAGTACTGCCTATGCCTACCATACCTGCCTAGTACTGCCTTTCCTGCCTGTATACCTATACCCGCCTAGTACTGCCTATAAGCCTACCTATCCCCCTTTTTCCTATACCCGCCT